>PVIY010005510.1:0-94068 GCA_004026745.1 Myrmecophaga tridactyla
CCTTAGGTGATGCACAAAAAAACCCTGGCACTCAGGAGCTGTTGCTATGATTTCAAACCAGGTGTATATTACGGGCTTCCATTCCCAGGTGCACAAGGCCGGGCCTGACCTGGGCCCAGGAAAAGAGGCTGGCGTCCCTTCTCCTGGTTCCTCCAAGAGAGGAGATGCCATCACACCCAGAGGAAAACGAGGCGGCACAGGGCTGACAAACACGGCCCAGAGACTTGAAAGGCTCCGTTCCCACATGTGGGGCGTGTTACAAAAGAAAATTAAAATAATGGGGGAAAATGTCCCGGGAACCGTGAAGCTCCAGACCATCTGGGGTTTTATAGTAACAGGCAGGGGAAAATCAGAACCTAATTGGAAAAAGTCCACGGCAATCCATGCCCACCGCGTGCAGCTTACGAACAGAGGGCAGGAGCTGAAAGCCAGCAGGGGCCATCCCCAGGACGCAGCATCCACACCCCCACGCCCCCCCCACACTCCCTTCCCTCCCCCAGGGCTGAGTCCGAGGACCCTTCAAGCTCTGGCTGGGGGGGTGGGAGGGTGGAAATCCAGGATCCCCAGCACACAAGAGAAGGCTGTGCACGTCAGATGTTTGAATCTGCAGGGCTGGGCGCAGCCCGCTCGGCGAGTTCCCCTCTTGCCACTCACACCCATGTGACGTGTGTGACACTGCACCAGAGGCTGAAGGCCGTGAAGTCATCGGACAGAGGTCTGTGCCAGGCTCACCCTGGACAGCCACGGGCTTGGGGGAGTCGTGCCCGTCCTGCCCTCGTTTCTCTCCTCTGTAAAATGGGGCCACTGCAAAGTGGCTGTTAGAAGTAAACGAAATAGCATGTCCAGGTAGGGACTGGCACCCAGTTGGTGTCTAATGAATGTCAAGTTCCCTCCCTGGGGCCGAAGCAACCCAAAGAGGAGGGAGGACCCAGTTTCTCATGCTCTAAGAATCTGAGTGGGTTTCTGGGGAACAGGGCATGAGGTGGGGGCACAGGAGGAAGTGCCTCCAGTCCTGGCATTTGCCAGTGACTTGCTTCTCAACAAACACATTTCTGGTTTAAGGGTAAAATATATTAGGTTACAATAATCTGGCAGACCATTCAGGGATCAACTTCTCATTTTTGTACGAAGTTCTACTTTATTTTACAACAATGATTTCGATGGGAGAAACGAGCAGTGCCAGATCATTCTCTGAGATGTCAAGTAATTCTGTGTTTGGCCAGCTTTAGAGACCAGCCAGCTGGAGCTGAGGTCCACTCCTCAACCCCACACTTTGGGAAGAGGACTCTGGCCCTGAAGTTACTGTCCTCTGAGTCCCTCATGGGATCTCCACGGGGTCTCTTCAGGGCTTTGCGCTCCATTAGTCCTACTTGGAGATGTCGAAGTAAGAAGGGAAGGGAGAGGTTGGAAAGGGAGTCTTGGGAGGGGAGGCCAGAAGGCACGGGCCTAGCTCTGTCCTCTAGACTATGAGCCCCTGAGGATCTGGCCTAGCTTTGGACACACAGTGTCCCATTGCTGAAATGAATGAATGAGTGGGTGTGTGCAGGAGAGGGACTCGGACAGAACAGCAGTGTTCACATATACTATGTACCTGGGACTGGGCCGAGCTCTCCTTAAACACATTCTCCTACATCCTGGTAAGTGGGTGCAATGATCCCCTATTGTCAAAGGCAGGAACCCAGGCCCAGGGAGTTTCAGTTATGTGGGGAGTCACCTCGCCAGTGAGGGATGAAGCCTGGGTTTGACTCCAGCGCTCAAACTCTACGCCCTGTGACTGAGTGGGGCTATGAGATCCGAGGCCAGTGTGGGAAAGTGTTCTCATCTGCTCAGTTCACTAGGCCTTCAAAACCACCTGGAGAGGCTGGCAGGCCGAGGGCAGGTGGGGCCCATGCAGGGATACACAGAAGAGTGAAGGGAGGGTGAGGCAGGGGGGCTCACGCCAACCTCCACAGCTGGCCACACTGTACCTGCTCATGGGAGGAGGCTCCAAGGCTTGGTGGGGTGGGGGCTGAGGGGACCTCATCCTTTCTTCACCCAGAACTGCACTGAAGCCTTTGGGCTAGGCCTGTCTCCAGGAGAAATGCCCTATTTGGGCAGGAACCCAGTTCTTATTCCCAGCAGTTGAGGGAGTCCTGGAGAGGTAGCCACCTTCCAGGATTGTATGGAGCCTCCCAAAGATAGAAGAAGGTGTGAGGGGGGTTGAGCCTGCTTTTATGGGGACCTTACAGCCCCCAGTGGAGATGTGGGGTCTGGGGGGAGCTTGCAGTGCTGAGCCATGGTTAGATATCATTTGGGATGTGGACTGAGGCTCGGCCAGGGGCTAGAACCTGGTACAGAGCAGATGGCATGGAATGGTTGTGAACCACCAGCCACAAACTTGGAAATGGAAACACACACACACACACACACACACACTCTAAAATATAACACCACTCCTCCCAACAAGGCCACACATCAAAGACACAGAGTCTCAAGACACCAATACACAGACACTGATCCACACACATACATATACCCAGCCACGTGCTGGACACACTCATACACATACGCACACCATGACGCAATCCACAGAGACACCCAGACTAGCACATACACACACACACGTATATGCACACACACACACAAAGGCATCCAAGCCTTATATCCTAGAGGCAAAGGATGCCACCATGTGCACACACATACACAGACCCCTGATAAACTGACCCCCCATACACAGCACAGCACAGGCAGAAACCGGCCCACATGTCACAACAGTCTCATGGTGGTTTGTGAGTGCACTGAGAGAAAGACACATCCAGGAAGAGCTTCCAGGTGGTCAGTGGACTAAGACACGTCCTCACTCAGTGCAGACCTTGCGAGAGGCAGAAAAAGGAGATGTATGCATCTGAGAGCAGGGAGCCAGGCCTCCTGTCTGGGATATGGGACAGCCTGCCCACTTGTGTTGGCTCAAGGGGACAACAGGGACATGCAAAAGTGGGGGGAGTCACAGAGAGGACCTCTGATCAGTATAAGGATGCACTCTGTGGGGAGAAGGGACGAGCAAGGCGTTCCTGGATGTGTGCAAACAGAGGCTGGGTGGCCCTGTGTTCATCAGGGCTGCTGGGAGTGTGGTAGGGTGGCTCCTTAAGGCTATCTCCTGTTGACATCTGGCAGTCTTAAACTGGGACCCAGGGGTATAAAGAGGCCAAGATGACCTGCTTCAGCTCGCCACACTCCCAGCTGCCCGCCAGATGTCCACCGAGGGGGCCTGCAGTGTGCTCGCCTTATGCCGGCCACCAAGGCCACACCACGAATGGGGCTAACGTGGTCAGCGATTGAACCCAGTGCTCGGACACAGGGTGGGTGCTTGATAAAGCTTGATGGAAAGAACAGTGAAAACCAGACCCAGGAAATTGGCCCCGCACACACACAATTCCACGAACCAACCAAATGAAACCCAAGACCTGGAGTGAATGAGAAGCTGGCAATAGACAGAGACAACCCTTGCAGGTGGCTGAGTGTCTCAGTCTGCAAAGCATTCCTCTTTCCAGGGGCTCCAGCAGCACAGCAGCAACCCTCTGAGAGGAAAGACCAAGTTTTTGCTTTTAAGATGGGGAAACTGAGGCATTGAGCAGTAAAGGGAATTAATTATCTGGGGCCACATGGGAAGGACAAGTTTGAGCCTGCTCTTTTAAGAGCTCTCAAGGGTAAGAGTTAAAAAAGAGGAAGTTGACCGAACTTCCTTTGCTTGCTTTGGAGACACAGACCTGAGTCTAGTCCCTCAGATATGTCTCCACCTGTCTGAGCCTTGGTTTGTTCATCCTGTGGCTGTGAGAATTAGATGAGGAAAGTGTACAGAAAGCACACAGTAGGTCCACAATACACCACACCGCCTGTTGGTGATTGTGTCTTGAGCAATACACTCAGGGACACTGAGGAAGGACGGAAAGGCCCAAATCCATGGGCTCAGAGGCCTATGTTCAAGGGCTCACTGGGGATTCTCAGCAGTGAGGAGTTGTTGCCACTCTGTCCTGACTGATGCCAGTGTCCCCCTCCCCCCGCCATGGTGACACGGGTTATGGGCTCAACACCCAGCTACTCAGCGTGGAGGAGCGCCCTTGGCCAAGCTCATGAGGCCTCCACATCCTGGGACAGTCCCTTTCCCTGCAGGACCTCAGTTCCCCTCATCTGTCATATTGGTACCTGCGGGATAGTCTCTATTCAAGTGCCTCGGGGAGGAGAGGACTTAACAGAGAGCAGCAGAGTAATTTTCTGACTTTTGGGTTTCAAACTCCCAGGCTTTGGGGCCATACGGAAAGAAAGAACTCTGGGGACAGAGATGACTCAGGCATGATTAATATTTCAAACAATTTTTCTGCTATAAACCCATCTGACAGTGTCCAGCACGGAACCTGGTGCAGAGTGGGCTCTTGTGAGTATCTGTTAACGAATGAAAGAACCCAGTTAACAAACAGAGGAGCCTTCAGGGAAATGAAGGGCATGGGGGAGGGAGGAGGTATTCGGCTGTCCAGAGGTTGCCCCTCAAATGGGCAGGGGCCAGGGGAGAGTTAGTAGAGAACAGCAACGTTTCCTGTGTTTCCATCTCTGGAATGAGGCTCAGAAGGGACACTAGAGGGGAAACAAGACGTGTCAATGGCAAGGGTCCCTACAATCGGATGGAGGGGAGCTATGTCCTTTCATCTTGGAGCCAAGCACCTCAGAGTAGGTTTGTTGGATCTGAAAGCAGGGCTTCTCCCAGGCACGGCCCAGAATGGCCAAGGCCACCTGGGACCCCTGATAGGCAGGGCTCTGGATGACTCAAGGAGGCCCCACGCCTGGCACAACAGGGCAGATGTTGAGTCTGGGCTGGCTCCAGGCAGTCTTCAGATGCACAAGGGGCCAAAGTCAGGGCAGGACCTTGGACAGCTCACCAGGTGCCGGCAGTAGAGAAAGGACTGTGAGGACCCCTTGGTTTGAGGTAAGCACCCCTACATCCCAGAATGTCGAGGCAAACGGAGGAGAAAAGATGGGGGATGGTCTGTGAACCACGTGGGATTTACTACCCAGCATATGGGGGGCTCAGAATAGGAAGTGAGTTCAAGGACAGTTAATGTCCACCCCACAGGGATGCCATGGGTGTGATGTCAGAGGGAAGGGGCGTGAGGAGTCAGGCAGGCCCGGGCAGCATGCTTTCTGTGCATTACCCTGTTTGATATTCAGAATACCCCAGATGGGAGGTGCCACGAGGAAACAGGCTCTGAGAGAGAGCAACCAGGCTCCGAGCACCCAAGGAATAAGGGGTGGCCTCGGGATTAAAGCCAGGTCATCTGCCTCACGCCAGACCCCTGTTCTTCCCCTGCCTGTAATAAAAACGCAGAGGGCTCTGCGGATTGAGGAAATGCTGGGCTGCAGGAAAGGCATGCCTGGAAACAAAGAGGAACTAAATGTCTCCATGCCACCGGGAAATACTGATACAATAATAGCCACCGCACTGTTGATCAGGTTCCCTGAGAGCGTTTGTTTCCCCTAAAATCTAAATTTCTTCTGCTGTGCAGCCCAACACAGGTTGGAAAGCTCTGGAGGGGTCTGGGGGAGGTGTCCCAGCCTCCACCTGCATCCAGGATGTCCGATGGGTCCGAAGGGGTAGTGTGTCTCCTGCCAGACCAGGCAGGCTGTCCTGTCCTCGTGGGAGCTTTCATCTCTCAAGCAAGGGAGAAACACCCTTTGGTTACCACACGGAAGAATGAACAACAGAGATTGAAAAAAAAAAAAAAAAAGATATCCATGTGATAAAGTCCTTAAGGAGAAATACTGGGAGCACTTGGTTGAGAATCAAGGTGGCGGGGGTGGCAGGAGGGGCGTTTTGGGGAGCACGGCCCAGCCCCGATGCCGGGCTCAGCTGAGCTGTCCCACTCAGGGGCACACCTGGAACTCATTAGCTGTATGTCAGGAACAAAGCAAAATTAAAACATTTCGCTTTGGCATCTACAATTAAGGAGGACAAAAAGAGAAGGATACCATTGTGCCGAGTGGCTCAGTTATGACCTGGGCACGGACGGTTTACAGAAAGTGACCCGCTGCTTTGCGCTTGGGCCCAGGCAGGGCCCCAGAGGCTGTCCGGCAGGGGCTGAGATGAGGTGAGTGTGCAGGACTGCAGCTACAGCCTGGGGGAAGTAGCTGGGTGGGGCCCAGGATGAGGCCTTCCAAATGGTCACTCATCAGGGCAATGCCAGTTATATGGTCATCCTGTCACCCTCCGCACTGGTCTCTCTGTTTCCACCCTGGCCACTGCCTCCTAAATCCATCATATATCCTTGCAGCTAGAGAGATTCCTAAATTGCAAACCTGACCTCGTCAGTGCTCAAAACTCATTTATTACTCCCTGTTGCTTTCTAGATACAAGCCCAGCCCCTCGGCCCGGCATTCCCAGCTTTCTGTGACCTGGACCTGTGGACTTCCCAGCCGGGGCTGACTCCCTGAGCTTCCTAGTCCCTCTCCAGGTTTCAGTTCCACTGATGACTCGTGGCTTTGAGAACCTGGTACCTCTATGCTTTTGCATGTGCTGCTCCCTCAGCCTGTAATTCCCTCAAGGTCCAAGGCTCAGCTCCCTTGGTGGCTCCTTTGCAGGAGTTCTGCGTCTTGGGGCTCATCTGTGAGTCCCAAGCACCCAGCCCAGGGTGGAACAGAGAGGCAGTGTGGAAAGTGTTTGTTGAATGAATGAATAATTGAAAGAATAAACAGGCCAACCTTGTAAAAGTGGGGCTGGGAGAAAAGGGAGCCACCCAGATGGCAGCAGGGGTAAAAGGAGGGTGGCTGGGCTGGGCTGCAAGGGAACCTGAGACACAAGCAATGTCAGGACTGCCTGGCTCGGGAGCCCTCGTGTTACAGTTGGGGACACCAAGGCAGCCCAGAGAGGCAGGGCTCACGGGAGGCTTCCCCTGCCACCCCGGCTATGGCAAAGTGTAGGTCTCTGGATTCTTGGGTGAGGTGCTTCCAGCTCCCACATGCCTGTTCAGAAGGGCACCTAACGGGTGCAGAGTGCTCTAGAGATACCTTAGCCTAGGTTCAAATCCTGACTCCCCTCCAACTCTGTGGCCACAGCAAGTTGCCTAACCTCTCTGGGTTCCAGCATCTTCTTCTGCTTTTTGAGGATGTTAGTAAAAGTGAAGTATTGCCCCTTCCCCACACTGTGGAGAGTCAGCATCAGACCCTGTTATAACATAGCCCATCACCCCAAATCCCCTGGTATAGATGGAGGGACTGAGGCCCAAGGCTATAGAGGACAGGGGGTCAGTGATGGGATAGAGCAGTGATGGGATAGCTCCAGGCTCCCAGGAAGGCAGGCTAGGGGCACAGTTCAGAGATCCTGACTTGTCCAGTGGTACAGCAGGACAGACTGCAGTTCATTCACAAGTCATTCATTTACTCAGCTAATCACAATATAGCTAGATGTCTAAAATACATTGTTGGTGAAAAAATAAAAGGTTAATGAGCAGTAAGTATCGGATCATGATTCCATCACAGTAAAGGCTAATTATACACATGCCAAGAACAGTCTGGAAAAATACTCTGAACAGTTAAACAATGGTTATTTCTGCGTGCTATCGTTAGCGGCAACTTTTCCTTTCTCCTTTATACTACACTCTGTACTTTCTACGTTATACTGATTTCTTTGCATTTTACAGTATTTTGTTTTGGATAAGCTTTTTAAAAATTAGAATGGGCATTTTAGTACTTTCATTGACAGATCTAGGTTGTGATTCTAGACTTGCCTTAGTTCAGCATGTGACTTTGGGACAGTCGCACACAACAGGACCTTGGGTGCTCCCACCCTCACCACGGAGCCAGAAAGATCAGCATCAGGACCTGAAGCCAACACGTGCTCCTGTCCTACATGATGTGGGCAAACGGCTTCCTTCTGACCTCAGTCTCCTCGTAAAAATGTGGGGACGACACCATGACCCTCAGAGGTGACCTGAGCACCAAGGAAGACACAGTTGGATGGGGACCACCTTGCAGGATGGAGCCTGAGATGGTGACAGCTTTGTGCTTACACCCAGGAACCCGAGACCTACCCATGCAGAGGCACTGGGGGACACAGACGCCTCCTCTCAGGGGTGATGGCACCAAGCTCCTCTTTCACCCCTGTGACCAGTGACGACTGAGGAGTCTCACAGAGACAGAGCGGCCAGTTTAGTTAAATAATGATGATGATACATGGGTTCCTTCTTGCGGCAGAGGAGCCACGGGCAGGGCGAAGCCGCAGATCTGGAAGGAGGAAGGCAAGGGCTGTATTTCATTTCCAGCAGGAGCCTCGAGCTGCAGAGCGCTGGAGAGGAGCAAATGCTCCTTCAACACCCATCTCTACAGACTCAGCCGAATATCTGGGGACACCTCTCTGAGCAGCCAAAAGGGGTAGGGGGCTTCGGCTCAGGCAGACGTGTATTCAGGTCCCAGTTCTCCTGCTTATTGGCCTGGATCCTTAGGCATGTTACTTAACCTTCTTGGAGTTGCCTTCTGTAAAATAAAGTTAACATGTCTTCCTTGCAGGTTTGTTGTAAGGACTAAATGAGATAAGAGATGGCAGGGCCCACCTGGGCTCTATCCAAACCACGACAGGCGGCCCACTCCATGCAACCTACCCTGCTCTGCCTCCATTCCCATCACTCTCTCTCCCTACAACTCCCTTCTCTTCCCACTTCCCCAGTAAAGCCTCGCTCATCCTTTAATTTCAGCTCAAAAGCCACCTCTTCCAGGAAGCCTTCCTTGATTCTCCTACTGGGTTAGTGCTAGGCTTCCCTAGCTCTTCCTACAACCCCATCCTTCCCTCTGTCATAGGCCCTGAGACTTAGCATCCTAACTGACAGCCACCGTGTTCCCTTTTCCTGCCAGCAGGTGTGTGAATCAGACATGGATAATGGTTGTCCCACTGAGTGGCCTCTTCCTCCAGGGCCCAGCATGGGACTGAGCACATGGTAAGTTTTGGGGCATATCTGCTGGCCAGAATGACCTGCTCAGTCAGGGTTAGCCACCCTTATCCCATCACACCTCTGGGCAAGGAGAGCGGCTCTTTTAAAATCATAGGCGGTCTGCTTTGGAAAGGATGCTAGACAAAATCTGCCCATTTTACAGATGGGAAGACTGGGACTGGGGAAGGAGAAGAGATAGGCCAAGGCTTCCCAGCAAGTTGTTGGTAATGCCAAGACAGGAAGCCAGGCCTGCAGACTCTTAGCCTAGTGCTTGTCTGACCTTCGGCCTCTGGGACACTCTCCTTTCACCCAGAGAAAGGAGAGCAGCAAAAAGCTCCAGGCTCAACATGTGCTGAAGTTAGGAAAAGCAACAGTAGATTCTCATGTGAGACACCTGTCTCCTTCATCACCAAAGGACTGGCTCTTGACTCTTGGGTCCTGGGCTCCACTCCACTTTTCACCTCCTACTTCTGCCTGGAAGGCCACATTTCTTAGCCCCTCACAAAAACTTAGCTCCAACACACTTAGCTCCCCAGAGCTTCAACAGCCAGAGCTCTTCTATGCACCCTGCAGGCCCACTCAAGCCTACTTCATTTAAAATGAATTTGCTAAACTACACAACATGGAGGGTTTTCAACATATTTGGAATGATTGTACATCTGGAATGCAAACTTGGTGAACCAGGCTCAGACTGGGCCTGACAAATTCTGTTTCTCTGCCTCTTCCTTCCTACAGAGCAAAGCCTGGGCTGCCAGGGACGGCTAGAGTGGAATGACAATAATTTCTCATTAGAAATATGGCTCATAAAGTCCATTTCTATTTTACTCAAGAAGCCAGACACAGCCAAAAGAGGTCTTACTTAAGGCTCTCTCTGAGTGGGCAGTGGGAAGATTTTTGTTTTCTTATCTATGCTTTATAGAGCTTTCCATGTTCTCTGCAATAAGTGTATAAAACTTGTACAAATATTTATTTAGACAAATATTTAGTTTTAAAAACTCAAGAACAGAAATCTCTTCTCTGTGACTTCTCCTTGCTGCCTGCTGCCCTTCTTTGCTTCTTCTGCACAGGGAGATGCTTCCTGTTGAATGCAGGCTGGATTTCTCCCCTCCAGCTGCCATGCTCTAACTGGACTCCGGATCTGCTCACTTTACCTATTCAACAACTCCATATGTTAAAGGTGACTCTTACCCAAGGCCATCTCAGGAGTCCCTGACAGATGAAACTTGAACCTAAATTTGTCTGATTCCGTTGCACGACCTCTCTTCCACAATACAACCTCCCCTCTTTGGGTCTCGGTGTTTGTGCACCTGTAAAATCAAGGGGAGGGGTCTGAAGGTGATTTCACAGGTTGCTTCTAGCCCTGACATGCCACACCTAGGCCTGTGCCTAGGGTACCTGGAGACAGAGAGCTCACGTGGGTGAGGTCCGAGGGCCTCCCTCACAGACCTTGTCTTTCCTGCAACAGGCCATCTGTGCATACCTTGAATAGGAGAGTTGGGGTCTGCTGGTGGACATGCCACCACTGTCACTGGCATGTCCATCACAGGGGGAGGAGGCTCTCATGGCAGTAAGGGGAGGATAGAAGGACCATGATGTGTGGACATCTGCTCTCGGCCAGACCCTTAAACCCATGACCTCGGCTCACCCTGGGGCGCAGCTGTCATGCTTGCTTTATCCCAGCTCAGGCTCCTGCAACAACCACACTGCCTTTTACTGTGTCTAGAACTCTGGGCCCGGCTTTCGGGGACAAGTCTCACAGGAGTTCAGAAGCTGCTGAGAATGCTCAGGCAAGTAAAAGTTACAGACAGCCCCTGCCCTGTGAAGGCAAACCAGGAGGAAGGTCAAAGGTGAGCCAGATTTTCTGGTTATGTTAAGTCTGTGTGTAAATCCCTGTTGCCTTCCATGATCCTTAAGCAAAGTCATTTTTTTTTTACAGCTTTACTGAGATGTAATTCACATAACCATAAAATCCACCGTTCAAAGAATACAATTTAGTGGTTTGTAGTAGAGTCCTAGAGTTGCACATGCCCCACGGCAACCAGTTTAGGACATTTTCATCATCCCAGGAAAGAAACCCTGTACAATTAACAGCCACTCCTCATTTCTTCCTCTTCTTAACCCCTTGTAACCACTAATCATCCTATCTCTAGAGATTTATCTATTCTGGAGATTTCATATACATGGAATCAGACAATTATGATCTTTCGTAACTGGCTTCTCACATTTAGCATGATGTTTTTAAGATTCAACCATGTGTAGCATGCATCAGCAATTCATTCCTTTTTATGGCCAAATAATATTCTGCCGTAAATGTGCATTCAAATTTTTGTGAACACGGAAGGAGAATTGCTGGGTCATACAGTAACTCTGTTCAATATTTTGAGGAACTGCCAAACTGTTTTCCAAAGCTGCTCCACCAATTTCCATTCCTGACAGCAATGCATAAGGGTCCCAAATTCTCCACAACTTTGCTAACAGTTGTTATTGCCTATCTTTGTGACTGCAGTCATTCTGGTGGATGGGAAATGGCATCTCACCGTGGCTTTGATTTGCATTTCCCTACTGGCTAATAATGTTGAGCACCTTTTCATGTACTTACTGGCCAGCTGCATATCCTCTTTGGAGAAATGTCAACTCAGATCCTTTGCCATTTTTAATAGGTCTATTTATCTTTTGTGTTGATGAGTTTTGAGAGTTCTCAATACATTCTGGTTACAAATCCCTTATCAGGTATAGGATCTACAAAAGCAAAATCATTTTTGAGCTAAAACAACAGCTAATATGTATTGAGGGCTTACCGTGTGCCAGGCCCTGTTGCAGGGGGTTTATATGTATTAGGTGTTCTGATCCCCATAGCTGCACAAGGCGGGTGCTATTATTGTTGTCGTTATTACTGCGGGGGTTCAGAAGCTTACTGCTGCCAACATCTCCACACTATAGACCCTCAGGACAGAAAGTGGAAGTGTGGCACGAAGGGCAGGTCACACCCAAGGCTCCAACCAGGAAGCGGTGCCTCCTGAGGCTGGCACGGTGGCAACAGAGAAAGAGACTCCTCCAAAGGGAGAGGACTCTCCGGACAGGTGTCAGAGCCAGCAGGATGAACCCATCTCCAGAGGTTTTTTCCATCTCCCCTGCCAGCCTCTGGGGATCTGGGATCGGTTTTATTCAGGAAGGAGTCAGGTTCCTTATAGCAATTCACACTCAGATTGGCTGGAAAAGGAATTTTCTCCTGCAGGGATTCCAGACTCTGGCTCAGGAGCCAGCCCACTGCAAATCAGGGTTGATGAGGCTTTCAGTGGTCAGCACCAGAGGAAGCCCAGCCCTTAAACACATGAACAAGCCACATTCTGGGTCCTTCTCTGGAGTAGGCCTGGGCTGGGAGCAGGTGGTGCCGCTGGGAACAGAGAACCCTGATGGGGAGAGAGTCTCCTCCCCGGGGTTGGAGGGTTGGATTTAACTCTGCGTAGAGAAGGCACAGACTCACACAGAGCTAGGTTCAAACTGCCGTTTGACATCTCGGTTCTGGGCACCTACCCAGGGCCAAGGCTGGAGATTGGGAAACACTTTATGCAAGAAGATAGTCAATGAAATATTCTTGTTATGAAATACGAGTAGTGGAAGATCAGAAACAACCTAAATGTCCAACAGGGAGGGAACAGCTAGGTAAATTGTACTAAATCCACGTGATGGACCATAACGCTGCCAAGAAAAATGACGTGTCATGGAATAACAGGAAACTTCTCAGCCCATAATGCATAACTTAACAATGCTAACTATTATTGATAATCTTCTCAATGACCCCACTTTAAGATGGGAACCTGAGGAACCAAGGTGAAGTACTGCATCCAAGATAGCACACCTTGTGAGTGGTGCACAAAGCCTCAAACCCGCCTCAAACCCCACTGCACTTTGACTTTTTGCCATATTTTTAAAAAGGCACCCCTTTGTTGAGGACTTGCTTTGTGTCAGGCATTGTGCTAAGTACTATCTCCTACATAGACCACAAAAAGCCCAAAGGAAAACATTCCATCTTGGTAGTGGGGTTTAGAGCTGTCGGCTTTCTCTTTCTGCTTTGCAAAATTTCGAGCACGTGATGATGTCACATTTATACAAAGGAATTTAAAACACCTGCCTCCCAGGGCTGTTGTGAGGCCTAGAGAAGATCTGGGGCGATGCTTTGGGATGTGTGGAGGCCCATCTCATTCAGCGCTCCAGAGCCCAGGACTGAGATCCCACGTCTTGCAGCTAACGGAACAAACACGGGTGCAGGAAGAGGAGTCCCTGCAGGAGTTCACTCTACTATGACCTGGGGCTCCTCTTCCCTCCTGCCCAATGTCTATCAAATGGGGTAACAGTCTCTGTCTGATGTCTGCCTGGGCTACTGAAGAGTTTGGAACTCGAATGGTGGCTCTGCTGCAGCTCAGGGTCCGGGGAACTGGCATGAAGCCCCACGCACTGTTGGGGACATCCGCCCCCGCTAAGGCCTTCTCATGGGTGAGCTCTGCAGGCTCACCCCTCTGCCTGCAGAGAAAAGTCCCTACTCCTCAGCCTGGCATTGGAAGCCTCCAGGTTCTGGACCTCACACCCGCCCCTTTCCCCTGCTCTTCTTCATCCTAAGGCCTGCTCTCCGTGGTGCTGCTTTCCCCGAATGTGCTGGTGGTCCCCTGCCTCCCTCTGCCTACAGCGTCCTTTGACACCAGTGCTTTCTTTACCCCTTAAGGCCCTGTTCAAGCTCATTCCCTCCAAGAAATCTTCCCAGATGCCTCCTCCAGCACCCCATGTAGTCCTTAACTTGAGAAGGAAGGAAGGAGTGGGGCTACAGGCTCTTGGGTTCAAATCACAGCCCAGGCCAGGCCAGAGAACCTATCTCCCTCTAGGCATTGTGAGCTCTACAAAGTACACACACATACCCTCAATACATGCACAACACACACATTGCTGCAAGCCAAACATTCCACCACACACCTACACACAAATCCAATACCAAAACACATTGCCACATCCAATACACACGGATATACACAAAACAGACTATCAAACACAATTCTCCGAATACTTCACACCTCGGCTCCATGCACACCCAATGCACACTCAATACCCAGTGCAACCGTATACATCTAACACTCACACATTGCACCTACAATGCCCACCCAAACTCCCAACCATGCTCTCAAACTAGCCTCCTAATACAAGCACATGCCATGACCATTCCACCCATCCCTAAACTCATACTCAAACACATATTCCAATATATTCAGATGCAAATACACATATTCACACAACCCAGTCACACACATGGACACACACACATATATTGCAGGAGTGTTTTGAGAGTGTGTTATGGGTCTATGTGCTGGGTATGGGGTTGTGCACTGAGTATTGTGTGTATGTGTGTGTCTGGGTGTGGTGCTGGGGGTATTTGGGGATACTTTGGATGTTGATGCCAAGAGTGTGTGTGTGTGTGTGTGTGTGTGTGTGCAATGGGTGTATGCCTGTGTTCTAGTTTGCTAGCTGCCAGGATGCAATACACCAGAAATGGAACGGGTTTTAAAAGAGGAATTTAATAAGTTGCTAGTTACAGTTCTAAGGCCGAGATAATGTCCCAATTACAACAATCTATAGAAATGTCCAATTTAAGGCATCTGGGGAAAGATACTTTGGATCAAGAAGGCCAATGACGTTCAACATTTCTCTCTCAGTTGGAAGGGCACATGGCAAACATGGTGGCGTCTGCTGGCTTTCACGTGGCTCTACCAAAAGGGACTCTCTCCAAAATGTTTCCTCTTTTAAGATTCCAGCAAGCAACGCCACCTTGAGTGGATGGAGACACACCTCCATGGAAATCATCTAATCAAAAGTTACCACCGACCATTGGGTGGGTCACATCTTCATGGAAGCCATCAAAATGCTCCCACCCAGCAATATTGAATGAGGATCAAAGGGCATGGCTTTTCTAGGGTCCACCACAGATTCAGACCAGCACAGCCTGTCTCCACCAAACACTGCCCTAACCACATCACACACCAAAATCTCCACATACCCTTCCACATACTTGCGCCCAAACAGAAAAACCCCAACCACACCTACCCCAATCACAGCCTCAAACATATACTCTACAACCACACACTCCCAATCACACTGCAAACGCCCCCCATACACGCTCTCTCCGCATCACACACAGACCCAATCACATAAGCACACATACCCCGTCTCTCCTAAGCACACACAATGTTTAACACGCACCTGGGTACGTTCAACAGACACAGACATAAGTGCACAGGCCCCCAACCACGTCCAAAGACACAACCCCCCCTGGTCCTTCCCTACCAGCAACCCTGACATCAGCACACACCCCTGAAATACCCTAACCTTAAACTTCTATGGGTGGAGAGTGCGTCCCCTAAGGGAATGAGACCAGGTGGGTGGTGGGTAGGTCCCTGTGAGACCTTGTATGAGCCCCCCGTTACCTGCTGCTTCTGTGCATGGGTCAGCTCTGCTCAGGGCCGGGGCAGGTGGCACACAGACCAGCTGTCTCCCCCGGGCCTCCTTCTCAGGTCCCCTGGCTGCATTCCTGCCTGCTCCAAGGGTTTATTCTTCTCTTGTTCATTGATGATTAAAATACTTTTAAGCCGACCACAAAGATTGTTGTCTTTGTCTTTCTTTCTTTCGTTCTTTTTTATGAAAACCAACAGATGGGTTTCGGGACCCTCAGATTTTCCTCCAGGGTAATTTACATGACCACAACCAGTTCTTGGAGAAGCAAAGCAAACATTCCCGTGGCCTAACAGAAACATCCCCCCCTCCACCATCTATCCTTTCATTCCACTCGGCTCATTTCCAGGGTCGGTTCCCCAGCCCCTTCCATCTGGCTTGGAGGCTGAGGGGACAGAGGAGGGTCAAGCTGGACCCCAAGCCAGCAGCTCTCTAGAGACCAACCCTCCAAGAGTTTTTCTATTTTTATTTTTAGTGTCAACCCTAGAGGAAGGAGTGGGGCCAGCAGAGGCTAAAGACCTCAGTGACAGAAAGGAGACTCCCATTTCATCAGTCCTTTATGCCCAACAATGCTGGGAGATAGGTACTAGAGTTATCTCCACTTTATATATGAAGAGACTGAACTTTGAGGTAACACATGATTTTTGGAAGGCTTCAAATTGGTGGTAGAACTCAACCAAGTGAAGGCAAGTTGGTATTTAATCCCTAATTCCATAACCCAAGCTGCAGGACCACCAGCCTTCTCTGCCCTTCTCAGGACACATTCACCTCAACCATCTTGCAATGACTAGCTTCAGCTAGTTTGACATCTGTAGACCAATCCCATCCCTGGGAACACTGGCAAACACAGGCTGTACCATAGTCTATGGGGTAGTGCTTGGATGACGAGCAGCGGTAAGTGGTAGGGGCCAGGGATACTGCCAGGCTATTTAAATAAATTAGCTTATAAAATTAGAGAATCAAAGCACAGAAAGGGCAAGTGACTTGCCCAGGGTCACACAGCAAATCCAAGGAGGAGCCAGGATTTGACTCGAATCTGGCACCACAGGACTAATCAAGCAGCTCATTGGCTCAGGCAAGTTTCATCTTCTGATGACAATTTGGACTCAGGTTTGAACCTGATGATGGCAGAGTCACTGGACAAGGGTGTAGGTGGGAATGGGGTCACATTAGAGAGACAGCGATGTTGACCTACGCTCTGTCATACCTGTCATCAGACCCCACCCCACTGGCCAGGTTTGTGGAGTGGGGTGGCACACCCCTAAGAGCCACCGCCTCTGTGGTACTCAGGAGAGCTTTTCCCAGCTCTGCCATCACCTCTGATCCTGCTGAGGCCACTGATGGACACTCCATCCTCTTCCCAGGCTCCCAATAGGGCTTTAGAGGCTTCAAAAAACCATCCTCTGGAGTGTAGTATGGAAAAGCCTTCAAAGGAAGGGCAGGCAAACACCAACCAAAATCATTCCTGCCAATCCTAAAGAACACCTAGGGCATTATACAAGATTCTACAAGGGTTCCATGCACTAGGGTAACTTTCCAGAAACCTACAACATCCAGATGGATCCCTGGACCAGATAAGTCCTGAAATGCAGAGGGGCCAGCCTCTCCAGAACATCAACTAGTTCCATCCTGCTATCCTCTATTATCGACAGCTCATTCCAACATGAAAAAGTTAGATTGGGCATAGCCCAAATACCCCTAAAGAGCAACAGAAAGAGCAAAGGTGATGGTGGAGTTCTACAGAGAAGGTAGGGTATAACAAATGAGTATGACTGCTGAATCATTACATTGATATTTCTTTTAGTCTCCAGTATGTTAGAGGAACTAGAAGTAAAAACCTAAAATTGTGGAATTGCAACTCATACCAAACTCTGAAATCTGTTCTACAACTAATTATTGCCAGGTGCTTTGAAATTTATTGCTTTTTTATATATATGTTGGGCGGGCCACGGTGGCTCAGCAGGCAGAGTTCTCGCTTACCAGTGCAAAACCTGGTTCATTAGATTCTTGGTGCCTGCCCATGCAAAAAAAAAAAAAAAAAATCCATGCATATGTGTATTATTTTTCACTAAAAAGAAAAAAAAGTTGATTGTGATGATAAATACACAGCTATACGATGATATTGGGAACCAATGATTATACATTTTGGATGATTACATGGTATATGAATATATAATATATATCAATGAAAATTAAATAATTTCTAAAAAAAATCAAAGGAGAAGGTGGAGGTATAAAAGAGAAGATAGGATTTAAAAAATGAGTATGACTCCTGAATCATTATACTGATATTTCTTTTAGTCTTTAGTGTCTTGGAGACTTGTCTATATGCTATTTTTCACAATAAAGAAATATATGAATATAAAATAATTTTAAAAGTTGCAACTGAAAAAAAAAAAAAAAAAGAAGGGCAGGGTATCAGGGTATCAGACTTGAGTTCTGTCCATGGGGTGGCTTCTCTAGGCACAGGGACCTGCAGGGCTGGCATGTTCCAAAAAGATCTATTTGGACTCTCAGAGCCAGATCTAAAGATTGCTTGTCCTGCCCCTTCACCTCACCCCCCTCACCTGGACCACCACTCTCCTCCCTGTATTCCCTGCCTCTGGCATAACCCCCAACCATCCTCCACACATAGCCAGTGTGAATTTTTTAAGCTCCAAAGCTAAGCATGACCCTCCCATGCTAAAGGCCCTCTGCCATGTTCCATAGCCTGATGGCCCTGCTTGGCACTGAGCCCTTTGCTGGGCCTCCCCACTCCCTTCAAATCTTTCTCCCTGTCCCAGCCTCCAACCCACCCTACCGTCATCCTGTGTTCTTCTGCTGCCTCCCCTCCTAGATGGAAAGTCCAAGGGCCAAGACTCATTTCTTATCATCTTGTCACCCTTATGCCTGGCCTGGAGCCTGGCCCAGAGCAGGAGCTCAGAGAGATGGAATAGGATTCCAGTGATGCATTCACAGGTAGACCAAAGGTAAGCTGTAGGCTCCTTAGAGTCCTGCTGGCCAGGGACATTGGAG
Source organism: Myrmecophaga tridactyla (assembly GCA_004026745.1). Classification (NCBI taxonomy): domain Eukaryota; kingdom Metazoa; phylum Chordata; class Mammalia; order Pilosa; family Myrmecophagidae; genus Myrmecophaga; species Myrmecophaga tridactyla. The sequence continues at coordinate 18,456 of PVIY010005510.1, forward strand.
AGGCAGCCAAGGAGTGGGGAGGGAGGGAAGAAAAAGAGAGTATGGGAAGTAACCCCTCTGGCTCCATGATGCTGGATGCGGGGAAGCTTCTGGAGCCTCACCCCTACCACTCATTGGGTGATTAAGTCACTCCCTTCCCTACAAGGCACTGTGTTGGAATAAGATGCTGTTGGGCCACTCTGAGTCTGTAAATCCTCTAACTTGGACCTTGTTTGTGGGGCTGTAGCTCTGAAGGCTGCCGAGAAGAGACGTGATGCTGTGGGGTGCTGTCAGTTTGTGCTTTAAAAAGGCCACACTGGTTGCAGCACGGAGATGGCCTGAAGGGGGCAAGAAAGAAGGTGGAGCGTGCGTGTGTGCAGGTTTGTATGTGTACAATCCTGGGAAGAACACATCTCTCTATCTGATGGGCTTCTCACCCTCAACTCACAAACCAGGCAACTCAGAAACTGCACTCAGTCAAAATGAGAACTTACTTCTTATCTTGGGAGGAGAGTGCTAAGCCGCAGACCACACTTATCCACCACCATGGCCAGTGGGACCACCCTCAGAGACCGCAGCCCGAAGCGTGGCCAGTGTTGGTGCATGGCACACCTGCAGTGCCAGGCCAGTAGCCCCAGACTCTCTCACCTTCCAAACCACCGGGTGGTCCCACGGGCCGGGGCTGGGACTGAAAGCAAAGGGTGTCTATTTGGTCACTCCTATTGGCCTTATTTGTAGAGCACGCTGAGCACACTTCATGATCATGTCCCTAGATTAGCCTCAGTGGTAGGCTGATCCCCCCATTCTACAGATGAAGAAACTGAGGGTGCTTTGAAACCTGCCCAGGTTCGCTCAGATAGAGAGCAGTAGCAGTAAGGATTTGACACAAGCAGTCTGGCTCCAGCGCTGTATAATTCTAGAGAGAGGTTTGGCACTTGGTGACTAGATGTCAGGCAGTGAGGAAGATTCTGGAAGGCCTCGTGGGGTTCTGGAGGCGCACCATCAGGTGTGCCTGGAAACAGAGACCCCCCCAGCAGGCCCTGGGGCCACGAGGTGCCATCAAGTGGCTACCAAGAAATATCTTGTCACTCCGATTACATTTCTGAATACCTCTCCTAATTCATTTCCTGCAAAATCAGACAGACTAGGTAAATATATATCTTTTTTTAAATGAAGCACGTTATAGTTCCTAAATGGCTTTTATCAAGTTGTTTCCAGTCTCTTGCAAATTTCTGATTTCTAAATAATCCCTTATCCGTTCCATATGCCCTTCTGAAGTCATTGTTAACAGAACAGCAGAAAACACATAAATAATCTGCCCTTCCGCATGAGTTTATGATTGACTCCAGTTACTGCCAATAAAACGTCATTAGGAGAGCCCCAAATCAAAGCAGGATGGAGCTGCTAAATTAGATCAGGAACAAGGCTCTGGGTGAGGTGGGACAGGGCCTGGCAGGGATGGGCACTGTTGGGCTGGACGGGCCACTGTCAACCAAAGTGATGGAGAGCCTTGGCTTGGACTGCCCATCAACACGTGGGAGGGTGAGTGGGGTGGCAGGGCACCAGCAACAGGACCAACATAGAGAGGGGTAACGCAATGACTCCTTGAGGCAGGCCAAAGGTCATACTGAACATCACCCCGTGGGGTTCAAGCCTTAGCTCTATTGCTATCAAAGTGATCTTTTTTTTTTTTTTTTTTAATTTGCATATGGGCAGGAGGCACCAGGGATCGAACTCCAGACCTCCAGCACGGCAGGTCGGAGCTCTGCCTGCTGAGCCACGGCAGCCGCCCTCAAAGTGATCTTTTGAAAGCAGCCACTGATGAATGCTCCATTAGGCCCCTTCATGGATCGCCAAGAGAATGTCCAAGTTATCTGCATGCACGCAAGGCTCTGCATGACCTCGCCCTGGCTGCCCTAGGCCTTGTGCTGCTCTTATCCACCCCAGCCCTATAATCGGGCTCCAGCAGATGTCCAGCCATCCCCAGAACATGACGCTGTTCCCACTTCTCTTCCTAACAAGTCTGTGCAGAATTCCCAACCGCCAACCCACAGGCCTAGTGCTCTGAGTGTTTGCAGCCCCTCTGCCCATTGCAGCCCTGCTCATACTGGTCTGTCTGGTTACGCATCTGGCTTCCCTATCAGACTTAGGCAAGGTCAAAAATGGTCTCCCATTTTTGTCGCTGTGCCCAGAACCTGGTGCTACGGGCTCTCAGTAAAGGCTGAATGATCAAATGAATGAACGCTGACCTTCCCCTTGGGCAGAGCTGTTTGCTGTGTTCAATTCAGGGCCCAGTATGTGCAGGACACCCTCAGTGTGTGCTCCTCTGCTCTTATCCTGGTCATCTAGAACCTGTTCAGATGTGGCCAGAAACAAGGTCAGAGCTTACCAAGCAACCCCTGCTTCCCAGCCCTAGCCAGGCCTGTGGGTCACTTTGGCCTGAAAGTAAACACCTGTGAGGCAGACAGCAGTCCTGGACTTGTCTGTGATGTCCCAGAAACTGAAAACTAGGAGGGAATGCAAATCCCAAACTGAAGAAGGCTGGCAGGAGTAGAGGCAAAAATCAGACTCCAGAGCTCAAAGGCTCTGGAGCATTTCCTAGGCCCTAGAGCCCTGAGGCATCTTAGAAACAGGAACTCAGAACACAGGGGCTGTGCTGGCTTCCATTGTAAACCTCGTCTTCATGGACTTTGGTTTCTGGGGGCAGGGACTGGATTTTTCTTGGCTGAGCCCATCGTCCCCTAGAGGCTGACATTATTGACTTGGGGTGAACGGAGGGCTCCCAAGTCCCCAGAATCTACAAGGCCACAATCCTACTTTTTCAATGGTCAGTGTTTTGGGATTTTAGAGTTGGTGACTCAGAAGGGCTCTGGGTCTCCACCTTCACCTCCCTCCTCCTCTTCCTCGATGGCTTGTCAACCCCTCAGCCTCTTTCCCTCCCAACATGCCTCCAGCCCCTTGGCTGCTGTCCTGATTCTATCCTGTTGGGATGATGACCAGCAGTCTCTAGTGCTATCCAGCCGCCAGGTCTGCTCCTCCCATCCAATCTCTCTCCCCGTCCTCAGGGGCAGGTCCCACTGCTGTCACTCGGCCTGTCACAAGGGTCTGCTCCCGGGCCCCCTTTCAGCCTCTCTTTTGGCCAATCTTCCTACTACACTCTCAGCTCCTGCCAATCTGAGAGTTGGCCACACTGGCCCGCTCACGATGAGCCTTCTCTGTCTCACTGTATCATACAACACACACACACACACACAAACACACACAAACATCCACACCTTTGTTACGCTGTTCCCTCTTCTCGAATAACCTCCTTCCTCCTTTGGCTAATTCTATCTCATCCTTCAAGGTCCAACTCAAGGGTTCCCTCCTCTGAGAAGCCCTCCCTGAGTTCCCAGGCCAAGTGAGGGGACCCCACCCTCACCCCATATTCCCACAGCTATATTTCTAGTTTTGGACATACAGCAATACAAATATTTCTTAACTGGGATTTTCCTGTGGGCAGGGACCAGTGTCTTGATGGAGATACAGAAAAGAAGCCAAGCAAAGCCAGAGACGCTCACAGCTCACCAGTGAAGCCAGTTCCCAGGGCAGCAGCTGCGTCTGACTAATCTTCATGTGTCCCAGCACAGAGGGAGGTGATGAATTAGGGACCCCCCCACCCCACCCTCCCAGGCCTGCTTCCTGCTCAGCAGCAGGTCATTGTTCCCAGGCCTGCAGGACTATGGGCAATACACTGTACTTTTTACTGCCCCTGCCCTGATCCAGCCATGCCTTCCCTCCCCTTCCCTCCAGTCAGGCAGAGCACCAGAGAGGAGCTCCACATCGGATTTTCATTCCTTCCAGGAACCCTGTAACACTTCAGCACGAAATAACCCGTACTCCATTACTGAGTCCCTACTGTGTGCCAGGCAGCGTGATGGGCTCTCCTCAGCTGTTATCGTATTTGATTTCCACAAGGCTGAGAGTGTCTACTCTTCCCAACTCTCTTTCTGCCTTCACTAGCCAAGTCACAGATGAAGAAATCTGGGCTAAATCACTTGCCCACAGTCACACTGAAAGTAGTAGAGAGCCAGGGATGAAACCTAGGCCCCTCTTTCCAATAATCATCTTGGGAAGCTTTAACAAGCAGCTAGACCAAGGGGACCCCTTGCTTTGCAGGGAAGCTGATCAACAAGGCAGTTAAGAATATACTACCTTTATAAATGGCCGGACTTTACAAGCCTCCGGCTATAGTTTCATCATAGCTCAGAACCTGGAAAGTCTGCATAATCCTGGAAGGTGCAGGTTTTAGGTAAAAGACGGCTGTGACTGCTAATTGGATCCTTGGCTTACCCTGTAAATCAGACCAAAGCGTGGGCACCTAAATGCAATATTTTTCCAAACAGGCACTGTATGTCTTTACATTATTGTTGGCTAACCAGGCCCTTAAATAATTTCAGTGTAAGCGAGTTCATAAATCTGCTCTCGCTCTGTGGCTGGCAAACACTGCTGGAGAGGAGACCATGCTCCCAAGGTAAACAGTTGGGCTGGCAGCTGCCCCCACCCCCCACCCCCATCCAGCCAAGAATAGAGCAATGGGCCTGGGATGGGGAGCCAGCCCACTCTTGGGGAGTCACAGAACATGCTGGGCTTGGCAGAGGCTGAAGGGAGTTGGGGGTCCCAGCAGTCCATGGAGTTGTCATCCTAAGACATGGAGCCAAAAGAGCTTAAGCCCGGGGGAGCTGGGGTATCCGCTGAGGAGGAACATGTTGGCAAATAGGGCAGGTCTAGAGGACGGTCAAGGACACTGGTGGGAACACACTTTGACTATGAACCTACAGCATGCAAATCCTTCTACCCAGTCTCCCCTCCCACCCCACCATGAGGCTGGCTTCACCAACCCCATCTCAGAAGTAAGGAGACTGAGGCTCACAGAGGTTATGCCACACGTCCACACAACCAGCAAGTGATGGAGCCACAGACTGAACCCAAAGCCTTTTTCCCTGTCACACATGAAGAGAGAAACTGGGGGCAGAGAGGGTTCCAGAGAACATATTTGCCAAACCAAAAATCAGTCTGCCAGGAATGATAAGTACAAGTGTGGTTATGAGGGCAATGGGATAGAGCATTTACATTTGAGATGACACCAGAACATGATACTGGAGAGAAGTTAGCTCCCCACTTCTGAAGATGCATGAGCAGAGACAGACAAGTCCATCCAATGGAGAAGTTATGGATGGGCTTCTTGTGGGACATGGCCGAGAAGTTCCATCCTTCATTCCTTGAATCAACATCAACCTGCTGTGTGCCAGGCCCCGGAAGGTGACAAACGGCCAACAAGAAGGGTAAGAATTGGCAGTGCCTGCCTTCAGGAGCTCCACCGCTTAAGAGCTCAGTGGGAACAGAAAACAGGGCTCCAGGAACTCTACTGCATGCAGAGAAGAGACACGGAATGAACCAGGGATATCACAGCTGTGCTACCCTGCCAGAGAAACAATCGGTGCCACACTTCTGTGATAACTCATGCAGAAATACACCCCACACCCACAGCTCACCCATCTGCTCCTGAGAGACGAGGAGACTGAGACCCTTATGGCCAGCCCCGCAGACCAGAAGGCAAAGTGGACTCAAGATCACCCACAAGAACCTGTGAGAGCCACAAGCCTACACTTTCTCCTGACCCCCAGCCCAGCACGTCCTGTTGCACCACACTGCCCTTCAATCAATAGGCGGGCACCTCCTCCCCTTCCTCAGACCCTCGCAGACCCACTAATATTCTTATTTTCTTCTCCTCCAGCAACAACACAATATTGAAAATGGTAATGATAGTGATGAAGATGAACCTTAACCACATGAAACCTCCATTTCTGCACTTGGAGGTGATTACGGAATCAGAACTGCTGGAGGATTAAATGAAATGATGCGTGCAGAGCACTCGGTACCATGAAAGATCAACATACCATAGTTAGTCTTAAAATAACACTTTTATGGTGCTTTGTTCTATTTTGTTTCCTATGATCCTTACCACAACTTGTGGGGTAGTTATTATTCCTGGTGACCATTTTACAGATGAGGGAACTAGACTTTTGCTTCTGTACCCTCCTGCTGCAAACATACCAGTTAACTAGAGTTTTGCTTCTGGGCTCTCCTGCTGCAAGACAACTGGATTATGTATAAAAATGGTTGTTTTTCCGTGTGTGTTTGTTTGGTGTTGCTTGGATCATAGGAGGTAAAGAAAATCTCAGAAGGCTAAGGAAGGATCAAAATTAGAAAGGCATATGCTAAAACTAGACTGGTGAGGGTTGTTCTCCTGAGGACAGGTTCTGACATCATGGCTGCAGCAAGGTGTGGGGTTGGACCTTCAGTTTCTAGGCTGGGCCTGTCGACCTGACCAGGGTTTGGGGCTGACCAGGTTCTGAGTGATCCCAGGATTCAGGTACAGCAAACACTGATTCTCTAGGGAGAAAAGCATGCTCAACTCAAGCCTCCATAGAGAACAAATGTTAACCATATGATCTCACATGAAAGATTACCAAACACAGGGAAACAAAATGATGGAGAATCTGCAGAAACAATGAATCACAAAATTCAACCCCCCCAGGATTTCACATATTAAAACTATCAGTCATTGAATGTAAAATGCTATGGATGAAATTTTAGGGGAAATAAATAGGGAATCACAGAAATGAGCAAGCAATAAAAAAAACTATCAAAAAATAACCAGGGAGGCACGGTGGCTCAGTGGCAGTGTTCTCTCCTGCCATGCCGGAGACCTGGGTTTGATTCCCGGTGCCTGCCCATGTTAAAAAACAAGAACAAAAACAACCAGGCAGGGTAGTGCGATGGTGGCTCAGTGGCAGAATTCTTGCCTGCCATGCTGGAGAAAATCGAACCCAGGTTCGATTGCTGGTGCCTGCCCAATTGAACTTCTAGAAATACAAAACGTAATTGTTGAAATCAAGTTTATAAAATTAAAGAAATAGTTAAACATCAAATTAGACATAGCTAAACTAGAAGAAAGAGATAAATGAATTTTGCAGAATTCAGATGAGAGTTAGAAAATAAGAATTACGCAGGCCAGAATAAGAAGGTATAATACACCTTTCGTTGAAGCCCAGAGGAAAGAAGAGATTATGGACAAAGAGCAATGTTTGAAGAGATAATGACTGAGAATCTTCCAGAGATACAGAAAAGTGAAAATAAAAAATCTCTGCACCAACTCTTAGAGCAGTGAAAATTCAAAGCACCAAAGAAGTAAAATATCTTAAAAACAATGGATGACCCACAAAAGAAAGACAACTAAACTGACAGCAGGTTTCCCTACAATGAAATGGAAACCAGAAGGCAGTGGAATAATATATTCAAAGTGCTCAGAAAAAATAACAGTCGACCTGGAACTGGGTACCCAAAACACTATCTTTCAAAATGAGAGTGAAAGAATGATATTTTCAGATAAACAAATGAGAGAAAAAGAGAGGGGTAGTGATAGTTTAGTTTACAACCCATCATCACTTGAGAAGCTCCCAGAAGGAAGGTCTAAAATAAGCAGGAACTAATGATGGGCAAGTAAATTTGTAAATATGTAGGTAAAGCTATATAAACTTTGCTTTTTTTTTACAAAATAGTAATATTCTCTAATAGGTGGAGTTGGAAAAAGGAAAGAACTAGAATGCTGTATAACAACAGCATGTAAAAATTGGTATGGAATGATTAGAGACAGTGTTCTAAGGTCCTTGTGTTGCATGGGAGAGGGTTAAGGTATTAATATGGGGCTTTTTTAGGCTAAGAATGCATGATACAAATTCAAAGGTAACCACTAAAATGAAGGAATCAGACTGCCTATCTTCCAAACCAGTAGACAGGAGCCAAGTAAGAAGAAAAGGAAAAACATCTCTTAATCAATCAAAAAACTAAAATAAAACAAAACAAACTACAAAAAACCCTAAGCCAAACCAAACCAAAAAAGGACACATAGTAAAAATAAGACCAGTAGAAAGCAAAAAATAAGATACCAGAAAAATGTCCAAATACATTAATAATCACAATAACTTAAAATCATTTTTCAGTTTTCACAATAACTACAGTCCTAATTAAAAGAGGGCTTGTCAGAATGAACAAAACAAAATGGAATATCTCCCAACTATTTGTTAATATACGATAAACAAGCCTAAAACATAAAAAACACAAAAAAGTTGAAAGGCAAAGGATAGAAAAAGATGTGCCATGTAAATACGATGTAATACAAAGCTGGTATAGCCATATTAATAACAGACAAAGTAGAATTTAAACTGAAAACTTATTAAGAGTAAAGTTATTACCTCATGATGAAATGTTTAAGCGTCTAAGGACCATAAGGATGTTGTAAATATTGATCGAAAAGCCATGCAAAATTAACAAGCCTACCTCTCGGTGGGAGATTCACCTGTTTCTCAACTACTAATAGGCCAAAGAAACAAAAAATTAATAAAGCTACAGAAGATTTTAATAGCACAACAAGAATTTTTATTTACTGGGAAAAAAACATACACATTCAAAACGTACACAGTGATAGTTTAGCTTACAACCCATCATCACTTGAGAAACTCCCAGAAAGAAGGTCTAAAATAAGCAAGAACTAATGATGGGCAAATAAATTTGTAAATACATAGGTAAAGCTAAACAAACTTTTCTTTTTTACAAAATAGTAATATTCTCTAACATGTGCAGTTGGAAAAAGGGAAGAACTAGAATGCCATATAACAGCAGCATGTAAATTCATATGCTTCAAGAGCATAAGAAACATTTATTAAAAACTGCTATATATTAGGTCATAAAGGCTCAAATCATAAAAATGAGGTTCTCTAACTACAGTGAAATTAAATTTAGAAGCCAGTAACCAAAAGGAAAACAAGTATCTCCTTAAGTTTGGAAATATAAACACTTACTGCTAAGCAATTCATGGGTCAATCAAAGCATCATAATGGCTATTTAAAATATTTAGAACTAAACTAGAATGCCACCATTACATATAAAAAATTCTGAGATGCAGTAAAAGCAGCATTAAAGGGAAATTTATTTTGCAAGTGATTATACTAGTAAAAGAGAAAGGTTGAACCTTAATGTGCTAGGAGGCTCACTTCAGAATTAGAAAAGGGACAGCTAAATTAACTTTAAAGTGTAAAAGAAAGGAGATAATAAAGATAAAAGAAGAAATTAGTGTAACAGAAAACAAAGATACGATGAAAACAAAGCCAGGAATCAGTTTCTTGTAAAGACTAATAAAAAAAGACAAAGTTCTGGAGAAATTAATTAAGAAAAACAGGAAGAAGGCACAAAAAATTATTAGGAATAAAAAAGGAGACATAACTACAGATCCACCAAAGATTGAAAATTAAGAGAACACTATGACTGATTTTATGCTAATACATTAAAAACATATACAAAATGGACAAATTCCTGGTGGGGAAACTGACTTCAGAAGAAATAAAACGTTAAAGAAATTGAAGCAGTAATTTAAAATCTTACTACAAAGATAATACCAGACTCAGTTCTATAGGCAAGCTTTACCAGATGTTCAAAAAAATGCATTATTCTAATCTTATACAAACTCTTCAAGGAATAGAAAAAAGAGGAATTCTCCCTGTTTTCTAATTATTCTATGAGACTGATAAAACACTAATACTGTATTTTTTCAGAAAAAATATGAAGAGATCTATAGAAAAATATTACCCATTAAATGTTCCAAAATCCTGAATTTAGTAATGGATAGAAGAAATAGCATATTATGACCAAATTGGGTGCTTCCCAAAAAAAGCGAAGAATTATTTAATCTGCAAATTTCATTCATTACATTTACAAATCAAAGGAAGTAAGATAACTTCAATAGATTCAGGAATATCATTTAATAAAAGTCAATACTCATATATTATAACACCCTTAGAAAATCAGGAATAAAAATGAATGTGAATTCTGAGAGGCTATTTATAATTCCTACCGGAAACATTATACTTAATGATGAAATATTAGATGCACTTAAATTAGGGACAAGACAAGGACATCTGCTATCACTGTTTCTTTTCCAAGAGAGCGTCTATATATGAAAGAGTGCTTCTATAGAAACCCCCAAAAAATTTACATAAAAATTAATAGAAATACTAGCATTTGGCAAGGTGGCAGGGTATAAGATAAATATATAAAAAATGGATTTGTTTGTATTCATCAAAAACAAACCAAAAAGATAATTTAAAAAGAATCAGTTCACATTAACACCAAAAACTATAACTTATGAATAACTCTTTTAAAAAGATATGCAATACATGTATGGAGAAAAATATGAAACTTGTTGAAAGACATTAAAGAGTTTATGGACAGGAAGAACCAGTATCACAAAGAAGTCCATTCCTTCAAAATTGTCCATAACATAAATGGAAATGCAATAAGTATCTTAACAGAATCTTTCACAGAACTCGCCAAGTTGATTCTAAAATATTATGGCAGAGCAATATCCCAAGGATAGCTAAGAAATATCTAAAGAAGACTCAGATGGGAGTGGAGGGATAAACTTTCCTACCAGATATTAACAAAGAAAGACTTCTTACAAAACTATAGTAACTAAGGTGGTGTGATATTAGTACAAGAATAGAAAAACCGACAAACTCTTCAGAGAGTCTAAAAGCAGACCCATAGATACACGGGCAGCACTGCAGCTCACTGAGAAAAGCACGGGCAATTCAATGAATGATACCCAAGACAAATTGGCATGGAAAAAACATTCCAAAGGATTAAAAACTTACATGTGAGAATTAAACTTTTAAAACTTTAAAATATAGCCTCCCGTTAAGACCCAAGAGGATTTATTTATTACACTAAGACAGAGGAGTTCTTAAAACAGTTGGAAAAAACCATAAACAATAAAAGGAAAGACTGATAAATTCAACTTATTAAAATAAGAGCTTTTAGTCAATAAAAACACCACCGAGAAAGTAAAAATATCTTGCAAACAGGCAACAGAGTATCAAGAATTCCTATAAATCAATAAGAAAAAGACAAGCAGTAGGAAAACGGACAGGAGACATGAATGGCACTTCATAGAAGGGGAACTAGGAATGGCCTAAGAACTATGAAAAGGTGTGAGCTCCTTAGCAATCAGCTAAATGAGAATTAGGACCACGTCAACCCGACTGGCAAAGTCATTATGCTGGTTTGAAAGGAAGTATGCCCCCTAGAAAAGCCATGTTTAATCAAAATTCCATTTCATAAAAGTAGAATAATCCCTGTTCAATACTGTATGTTTGAAACTGTGATTGGATCGTCTCCCTGGATGATGTGATTTAGTTGAGTGTTTGTTAAACTGGATTAGGTGACGACATGTCTCCACCCATTTGGGTGGGTCTTGATTGGTTTATTGGAGTCCTATAAAAGAAGAAACGTTTTGGAGAATGGGAGATTCAGAGAAAGCAGAGAAGAACGACATAGCCACGAGAAGCAGAGTCCACCACCCAGCAACCTTTGGCGATGAAGAAGGAAAATGCCTCCCAGGGAGCTTCATGAAACAGGAAGCCAGGAGAAGAAGCTAGCAGATGATGCCGTGTTCGCCATGTGCCCTTCCAAATGAGAGAGAAACCCTGAACTTCATCGGCCTTCTTGAACCAAGGTATCTTTCCATGGATGCCTTTGATTGGACATTTCTATAGACTTGTTTTAATTGGGACATTTTCACAGCCTTAGAACTGCAAACTAGCAAATCATTAAATTCCCCCTTTTAAAAGCTGTTCTGTTTCTGGTATATTGCATTCCGGCAGCTAGCAAACTAGAACAGTCATGTAACAAGTGTTTCTCCAAACGTGAAACAACAGGACTTCTTAAATACCATAGCTAAGGAGTGTAAATTGGTACAACAACTTTTTTGTGTGTGTGTGGTGGGAGTCACATGGTACAACTTTTAAAAACCATTTTGGCACTATTTTGCAATCTCTACACCCAGCAGTTCCACTTCGAGGCACATTCTAGAAAAACTCTTCCACAGGTTCAAAAACAGACATGAACAAGAATGCTTACAGACAGCATTTCTTGTAACAGAAAATGGAAACAACCCAAATGTGCATCCACAAGAGAATGATTCAAGCTTGGATTATTCAGACAATTCAATAGTACACAGTAGTGAAAATGAATGAACTATAGCTACCCACAATAATATGGATAAAATCTTAAAAACATAATATTCAATGAAAAATGTGCAAAGTCCACATATTGTATGATACTTCTTCTTATAAAGCTTTAAACCAAGCAAAACTAAACAGTACGTTGTTTAAGGATACAGATATATGATGAAACTTTGTTTAGAAAAAAAAAAAGAGAGAATGCTAAACAGCAAATAAATAGTGGTCCTGGGAATTGGCGGATGCTCATTTTGTTATGCTTTAGTACTTATACATATTTGCATGTATTCTTTTCAGAGCATCAGATATAATACAAAAAAAAATTCAAACATAGGTAAGGGTTCTGGGGCTACACAATGCTAGCTCAAATCCTGGAGTCTCCACTTCCTACTGGGTGACTTTGGCAAGTCTCTTCCCTACTCCAAGCCTCGGTTTCTTTGTCTATAAAATGGGCACAGTAACATTTCCCTCATGGGGGCACTGGGAGGATCAACTGAGCTAATCCTAAATTAGCAGTGTCTGGCATGTATTAAACATCAAGTGTTTGCTGTTTTTATCATTCCTATGCATAAACCTGGTCAGTGGCAGAACAGGGCCCCAGGCCACCCCCACGTCCCAATCCAGTGCTCCTTCCGTGATGCCAGCTGCCCTCTCCACCTGGGGCGCCCAGAACCCCATGGGCTGCAAGGGGGACCCTTTCCAGCCTCATCGGAGGATACCTGCATCAGGCGGCTCCGTGGCCAACACCCTTTTGCACTCAGGAACCGTTTACCTTCCTGCTGGAATAAAGTACTCAGCAGGCACCCCAGGGGCCTCTGAGCCTTGATGATTTACAGCCTAACCCTAACCCTAACCCGAAGACCGCTGGCAGGGAGCAGGCGGGATGGAACAGGCGCTTGTTTCTTGGACTCACATAATCTCTGGGGACAGAAATGAGCCTCCTCCCCAGTCCCTGACTGGTCCCGCTGCCTATAGAGCTGGGGCAAGGGAGGAGAACCCTCACGGGCTGCAATCCTGACTCTGCCTCTAGCTTGCAGTGGGATGTCCCTGGCTTCAGTCTTTCATCGGTAGAACATGCATGGCTCAGATGTGTTAATGCACTTAGAAACGTGCCTCAGTCACTTTCAGCTCCTATTATTCCTCTGGGGAACTGGTCTTCAGGGTTATCACTGGCAGTTTATGGGCCCATCTCCTGCAGGACTAGAATGCCACCTGAATTATTTAGGAGTCCCAGAGCCCAGCGCAAGGCCTGATAAAGATTAAGGAGCAGTAGGGGATGTTTGTTGAACTAAACTAAATTGCCAAGCAGCAGGCCACCCTCTGTGCCCACACTTAGGGGATGGGAAATTCACTCCATCCCTCCAATGGGGAAGTTCCAACCTGTTAAAAAGTCCCTTTGATGCTGAGCTGATATCTGTCTCCTTCAAGCTTCCTCCCTCTGAGTTCTAAGAAAGAGGGGAGAGCATTGGGAAGGAAGAAGCCCCCTCCACTCTCGAGGGCTCAAATTTGGCCTCCCTTTCCTGGTGGTGCTTCTCCTGGATACCATGGCCTGGGGAAACAATGACTTCCTCAGGCTTACAGAGCTCATGTTCCCAGACACACACATATATAGAACCACATGTAGATAAACAGACACACAACCCCCAGATGCACAGTTACATGGTGTGCTGGTTTGAAAGGATGTATGGACCCTAGAAAAGCCATGTTTTAATCTAAATCCCATTTTGTAAAGGCAGAATAATCCCTATTCCATACTGTATGTAATTAGATCATTTCTCTGGAGATGTAACCCAATCAAGAGTGGTTGTTAAGCTGGATTAGGGGAGATGTGTCTCCACCCATTTGAGTGGGTTTTGATTAGTTTCTGAAGTCCTATAATACAGGAAATACTTTGGAGAATGAAAGAGAGTCAGAGAGAGCAAAGCAGAACGACATAGCCGCGAGAAGCAGAGTCCACCAGCCAGTGACCTTTGGAGATGAAGAAGGAAAATGCCTCCCGGGGAGCTTCATGAAACAGGAAGCCAGGAGAAGAAGCTAGTAGATGATGCCGTGCTTGCCATGTGCCCTTCCCGATGAGAGAGGAACCCTGACTGCGTTTGCCATGTGCCATCTCACTTGAGAGAGAGACCCTGAACGTCATCGGCCTTCTTGAACCAAGGTATCTTTTCCTGGATGCCTTTGATGGGATATTTCTATAGACTTGTTTTAATTGGGACATTTTTTCAGCCTTGGAGCTGTAAACTAGCAACTTATTAAATTCCCCTTTTTAAAAGCCATTCTGTTTCTGGTATATTGCATTCCAGCAGCTAGCAAACTAGAACACATGGTCATAAACCAACACACTTGCAGGAACATATACATGACATCATTACGGCCCAGGGAAATGCATCCAGTCATAGAAATGTGCCGACAGCTACTAACACTCAAGTGCACATACACACACACACAGTTTGAGAGATGACAGTAAGCATGCAGAGCCACACAGACACACTTGGGGATGCCAGAAGCCTGGGAGCCAGGGTCAGAGCCCCTTAGAGGAGGGGGTCTTGTGTATTCCTAGAATTTACCCAGATCATGTCCCTTGGGGATGGCCAAGCTAATGGTGGAGACCACAGATCCCCCCTCGATTGCTCAGCAAGCCTGGCATCTCGGCAGCTTGTTTAGAAATGGCAACAACAGACACTCAGGGTGTGCTTTCTGCTCCATTCCATGACATACAAATTGTTGCACAAATTGCAAGGCAATGACAATTAGAGCAGCAATTGCTGCAGACCAGTTAGTTTTGCGCAAACAGAGACTTTTGCTGCTCCTCACCCCACCCCACCCCCCAATAGTCTGCCCCAGGCCCTCCAGAGTGCAGGACACTGTGATCTGGGACAGGGCTGGGGATGGTGGCATCTCTGACCTCACCTGCCCTCAGACCATGTGCACTTCTGGAGTCCTGGGTCTGAGCTCCCTCAACGTCACTCTCCAGGAGGCCCTGGTCAAGCACAGCTCTGAGTCTCAGTTCTTAGTGGCCTCAATTCCCCATATGTCACTGGGCCTTTGGTCAGCAGCCCCTGCAACCACCCTGCCCAGCCTGCCTTCCTCCCAGGTCCCAGGACAGGAGCTCTCTGTCCCCAGCACTGTGCACATTAGCTGGCTTACCCCCAGTACTCAACAAATGACTGCCCCACACCCCAGAAGACAGATATCATTACTGCATCTGTAGGAGACCCTCCACCCTGGTCTCCCCAGGGAGACTACTTGCACACAAATCCCCCTAAGGGTCTACTTCTGTAAGGGAACCCACCCAAAACACCAGACTACTGATGAGAAAATGAAAGTTTCAGAATGGGAAAGTAACTTTCTCAAAGTCACACAGCCAGGGAGGAGAACACTTCTCTTCTTCCTACTCATCACCCACACTGCACTTGGGGGCTCCCCCAAGGAAGAAGCTCCCCCATCCCTCATCTGACTGGAGAGGCCAATGAGGTTCTCATGTCCACTGGTCCTTGGTTACGGGTGAAGGAAGCAGCCCTACTTTGCCTTGTGTCCAAGCCATGTTCATGGTTCCAGCTGCACCATTAACAAGGAGCAATGTGATCTGTTCCTGGCTGTGGGGTCTAGAGGAGAATGTGCTTAGGAGCTGGGGGAGGAGGGCTGAGCTCTGCCAGGGTTTGACCACAGTTCCCTGGAAAGAAGACACCCTCCCCCCAAAAGCTAGGGCTCCCTCAGAGGGATTATCTCAACAAACGGAGCCATCTTTGCATCACTGAGACCCAACATCTCATCAGGGGCCCTCACTGGACACCTTGGCCCAACATGAAAACTCCTGGGCCAAGTCAAGACACTGCTTGCAAGTGCAGTGCTCTCCAGCAGCCTATATAAATCTAGAGGAAAAAGGAATATTAAACCCTGGGAAACTGCAACAAAAGACACTATGTTCTCTGGAGAAGCCTCTAGAATAAAGTCATTACTGGTTAGTTAACAAGAAGGGTAGAGATCTTAGTGTCTTGCCACGCCTGTGAGCACGCTGGCTCTCGTGAGGCATGGGAAGCTCAGGCACATCTATCACACACACAACATATCTCACCATTCTTGCTTCAACCATGGGTCACAGCAGCCCTGCAGACAAAGCCCAAGCTCCTCAGCCTAACAGAAAGCCCTGTTACCTGGCCCCTGTTCACTTTTTCAGCCTCTTCCCCATCATTCCCCATCACCCAATGTACTAAGCCACTCGCAGTTCTCCTTTCTGGGACTTTGCATATGCTGTTTCCTCATTCCTTTCCATCTTTTGCTTCCTGATCTAGCTCCCCTCCTGAAACCTTCTCATGCTCCATTAGGGTCCCATCCATTTATTTTCCTCTAGGGGATTTATCACATGTATTGTAACTAAGCCCACAAGTCTGTCTCCCCCTCTATACTGACGTTTCCAGGGCAGAGTGGGGAGGGTTCCCTGCTGTATGTCCAACACTCAGCACAAGGTGAAATAGAGAGCAGGTGTTTGGCAGTGAATGAATGCATGCACGAATGAGGGAACATACACAAACCCACACTAGAAGCTGCTTGGATCTGGCCTTTGTGTCTGCCCAGGGCTCTGGGATGGCTGCAGGAACCACTGCACAGGAGGACCTTATAATGACCCTTTGTTACAGACAGAAGGAGGAGGTATCCCCCCCCTTCTTCTATGAAGATTCTGGGCAAGTAGGTAGTCAGTAGGAGAGGAATGAGAGTTCCAGGAGAGCCCAGAAGGGGTGACCAACCAAAACCACCCCCCACTGTGTGATGGGGGGTCCACTGGGAATAGACTCCCCAAATCGTTGGCCCCCAGTGCACCCATGACTCCAAGAGTGCTCACGGGAAAGAATTTCATTTTCTCTGCCTGCTCACTGTTTCTTTTTGACCCCTGTGGTAGTTCATCCCATTCTCCACGAGCTTCTGGAGAACTACCCCCTGCACTCCTCACACTTCCCCTTTGGCAAAGGCTCTGTTCCCGTGTTCAGGTTTTGTCCCCAGCCCAGGGCAAGCCTCATCCTGGTGACTTCCCACACCTGGCCTCCTTCCTCCACCCCGGCTCAACCACCCTCTCCCATACTGTGGGTTCTGGTCTCCTATATGTTGGCCTAACTCAGAGACCAGACTCCAGAAACAAACCTTAGCTCTAGCACTAGCTGTGTTACTATGGACAAGTTACTCAGCCTCTCTGTGTCTCAGTCTCCTCATCTACAAAGTAGAGATAATCATTCCTGATTCACAGGTTGAGATGCCCCAGGCAGAATGCTCAAAGTAATATCTGTCACATGGCCACATTGATCACTGTGACCACAGCCACCTCTTTTTCCAGCTCATCTACTCACTGACCTCTCCTGCCTCCCTGTCTACTGGGCCTGCCCTGCCTTCACCTTCCACCCTGCCCAGCTTAGATGTCTCTCACTGCCTCCATCCTTGTCAGCTGCTTGCCCAGCACTATTCTGCTCTCTGAGTAAATCCACAGATCAGCTCTATCCACATGGGATTCCAGCTGCTGAGAGGATAAGCAATCACCACACTGAGACACATGCATGGGTATGCACACGATCTGGGACACCACAGGTTCAATGTCTCCACCCTGTAACCCACTCTCCTCCACTCAAGCCACCAATCCATTGTGCAGTTTCCCCTCTAATATTCCCCTTGGCCTCTTCAAAATGTCCCCACTCCCCTCCAGCCCTTCCCATTCATATTTCAACAAGTCCAAGGCTCTCTCTGTTTAAATAAAATCTTCTGTGACTCCTGGTGCTTTTCCCCATTGGGCCCCTTTAAACCATGCCATCCCACCCCTACTACTCTTGGCCACTCCAACTTTTTAACTTCACTCTCCTTGTCCGGTTTTGTCTCCTTCTCACCCAACCTCATCTTCCCATAAACACTGATATTCCCTGTGGGCTCTCTCCAACCCCCCTAGCCATTGACACTCCCTGCCAGCTTCTACAGCCGCCCCCACATGCCTTCAGGTCCAACTCTAGGCTGATGATGCCACACCTCCTGTCTTGTGAGCTCCAGGCTCGCAACCCCTGCTCACTAGTACCTCACGTAACTGTGGGAATGTAGAGTCCAAAATCTATTGTGCAGGCTGTGCAGCTGATGACTCCGATGGAGGGTATGGACGAACTCCATAGCAGAGGCTCTCTGGCCAGAGCAGGAAGAGAGATTGCCTCTTCTGAATCCTCCTTAAAAGGCTTCCATTGATTAGATTAAACATCACTCATTGCAGAAGACACTCCCCATGGCTGATTACAAATGGAATCAGCTGTGGATGCAGCCAATGTGATCATGGTTTAATTCTATGGAACGTTCTCATAGCAACAGACAGGCCAGCCCTTGCCCAACCAAACAAATGGGTACCACCACCTGGCCAAGTTGACACATGAACCTCACCGTAACAGTCCACCCCTTGTCAATCTGGCAGCTATATACATCACCTTAAACCATACTTAATTTCTAAATAGAAAACAAAAAAGGACACATTTTTTTTCCTTGCCTAACAATACTTAACTGTCCTGCATAGAACCGGAAATACATTAAATTTCCCCAGAATAGGGTGCAAGTCCTCAGGTAATAGTCATTCTTAAACTTAGTATCTTACAACATAAATATTATAACATGAACAAACATCATTACAATCCTCATTTCTGTAACTGATCATGTGGTCGTAGTTCATATTTATCACTACCTTCTTCCACTGCCCATTCCATATTCCCTTTACCCTCAGCAAGCACTTCAGCTGGACATGGTTCTTTGCCTGGTGGGGTGACCCAAATTTTCATTCCTGAAGTTTCAGAGCCATTGGTAGTCCTGCCTGGATTGGGTTGTTGCTGTTTTCCATTGATTCTAACCAGAGGGCATTGTAGTACAAAAAGACGCCCTAGGGGATCTCCCATATTCCAGGAAAACTCTTCTTTACCTCTATTGTGTAGTTGCAGTCCTATTTCCCCCTGATAGTCAGCATCAATAACCCCAGCCAGTAATGTAATCCCCTTCTTGGCTTGTTGATCCAGGGGTATGAGTAGCCCAAAGTGATCAGGTGGCAGTCTTAGATTCCAGTTCAATGGAATCATTATTGTTTCTCCTGGTGGAAGCACTCCCCCTTTTGGAACTAAAACCTGTACACCAGCGGAGCTCAAGGTCGCAGGGACAGGAAGCAGGAACTTTCCTAGTGGATCACTAGGGGTAATAGTGAGTGGTGCCACTCCCATTTCCACCCCTTGGTTCCTGGACCTATGGATCCTGGCTAAGGGAAAAACAGCATCATACAGTGGGCGCTGATTCAGAGCATACACAGCTTCCTGGAGAACATTACCCCAGCCCTTCAAAGTATTGCCATCCAGTTGGCACTGTAATTGAGTTTTCAAAAGGCCATTCGACTGTTCTATCAATCCAGCTGCCTCTGGATGATGGGGAAGATGGTAAGACCAGAGAATTCCATGAGCATGTGCCCATTCCCGTACTTCATTGCCATACAGTGTGTTCCGTGATGTGTGTTCCGGATGGTAGTTTTGGCAGAAGCATTGCGTGCAGGGAAAGCAAAACCATATCCAGAGTATGTATCTATTCCAGTTAGAACAAATCACTGCCCCTTCCATGAGGGGAGTGGTCCAATGTAATCAACCTCTCGCCATGTAGTCAGCTGGTCATCTTGGGGAATGATGCCACATCGGGGCTGAGTGTGGGTCTCTGATGCTGGCAGATTGGGGACTCAGCAGTGGCTGTAGCCAGGTCAGCCTTGGTGAATGGAAATCCATGTTGCTGAGCCCATGCATAAACTTCCATCCCTACCACCATGACCACTTTGTTCATGAGCCCATTGGGCAATGACTGGAGTTGTTTGGGAAAGAGGCTGACTGGTATCCACAGAACGGGTCATCTTATCCACTTGATTATTAAAACCTTCCTCTGCTGAAGTCACCCTCTGGTGTGCATTCACATAGGACACAAATATCTTCATGTTTTTATGTTTCATGTTTCTGAGTGGGCACTCAGAAAGATCTATCCACATACCTCTTCCCCAGACCTCTTTGACACCAATTTTCCAATTATGGTCCTTCCAAGTCCCTCACCATCCAGCCAAACCATTAACAATAGCCCATGAATCAGTATACAAATGCATCTCTGGCCAGTTCTCCTTCCAAGCAAAATGAACAACCAGGTGCACTGCTCGAAGTTCTACCCACTGGGAGGATATTCCTTCACCACTGTCCTTCAAAGACACCCCAGAAAGGGGTTGTAGTGTTGCAGCTGTCCACTTTTGGGTGGTACCTGCATATCATGTTGAACCATCTGTAAACTAGGCCCAAGTTTTCTCTTCCTCAGTCAATTCACTATAAGGAACTCCCCAAGAGGCCATAGCTCTGGTCTGGGAAAGAGAAGGTAATGTGTCAGGAGTAGAGACTATGGGCATTTGGGCCACTTCTTCATGTAACTTACTTGTGCCTTCAGGACCTGCTCTAGCCCTATCACATATGTACCATTTTATGAAGGAGTGCTGCTGCGTACACCCAACTTTACGGCTTGGTGGGCCAGACAACACCCAACTCATGATAGGCAACTCAGGTCTCATGGTAACTTGGTGGACCATGGTTAAGCGTTCAGTCTCTACTAAGGCCCACTAGCAGGCCAAAAGCTGCTTCTCAAAAGGAGAATAGTTATCTGCAGCAGATGGTAAGGCTTTGCTCCAAAACCCTAAGGGCATGCGTTGTGATTCTCCTATTGGGGCCTGCCAAAGGCTCCAGACAGCATCTCTATTTGCCACTGACACTTTCAGCATCATTGGATCTGCTGGATCATATGGTCCAAGTGGCAGAGCAGCTTGTATAGCAGTCTGGACCTGTCGCAGAGCCTCCTCTTGTTCAGATCCCCACTCAAAATTAGCAGCTTTTCTGGTCACTTGATAAATGGGCTAGAGTAGCACACCCAAATGAGGAATATGTTGTTGCCAGAATTCAAAGGGACCAACTAGGCACTGTGCCTCTTTTTTGGTCGTAGGAGGGGCCAGATGCAACTTATCCTTCACCATAGAAGGGATATCTCGACACGCCCCACACCACTGGACACCTAGAAGTTTCACTGAGGTGGAAGGCCCTGTATTTTTGCTGGATTTATCTCCCATCCTCTGACATGCAAATGCCTTACCAGTAAGTCTAGAGTAGCTGCTGTTTCTTGCTCACTAGGTCCAATCAACATGATATTATCAATAGAATGGACCAGTGTGATGTCTTGTGGGAGGCAGAAACGATCCAGGTCCCTGCAGACAAGATTATGACATAGGGCTGGAGAGTTGATATATTCCTGAGGTAGGACAGTGAAAGTATATTGCTGATCTTGCCAGCTGAAAGCAAACTGTTTTTGGTGGTCCTTACTAACAGCTATTGAGAGAAAAGCACTTGCCAGATCAATAGCTGCATACCAGGTACCAGGGGATGTATTGATTTGCTCAAGCAATGATACCACATCTGGAACAGCAGCTGCAATTGGGGTTACCACCTGGTTGAGCTTATGATAATCCACTGTCATCCTCCAAGATCCATCTGTTTTCTGCACAGGCCAAACAGGAGAGTTGAATGGGGATGTGGTGGGAATCACCAACCCTGCATCCTTCAAGTCCTTAAGAGCGGCAGTAATCTCTGCAATCCCTCCAGGAATCTGGTATTACTTCTGATTTACTATTTTGCTAGGTTCGGGCAGTTCTAGTGGCTTCCACTTGGCCTTTCCCACCATAAGAGCCCTCACTGCACGAGTTAGAGAGCCAATGTAGGGATTCTACCAGTTGCTCAGTATGTCTATGCCAATTATGCATTCTGGAACTGGGGGAATAACTACAGGATGGGTCCAGGGGGCCACTGGACCCACTGTGAGATGTACCTGAGCTAAAACTCCATCGATCAAGTGACCTCCATAAGCCCCCACTCTGACTGGTGGACAAGAGTGAGATTTTGGGTCTCTTGGAATTAATGTCACTTCTGAACCAATGTCTGATAATCCCTGAAATATCTGATCATTTCCTTTTCCCCAATGCACAGTTACCCTGGTAAAAGGCCGTCGGTCTCCTTGGGAAAGGCTTGGAGAAAGATTAACGATATACATTTTTGGCACGTAACAGGGTTCTCCCCCAAAGGGACCTGGCCTCCCCCTTATTCAAGGGGCTTTGAGTCTGTAAACTATCTCAAGTCTGGAAATTGATTAAGGGGCTGTGACTCTCTGTTTTTGTAATTCAATTTAGACTTCTGTTCACTTGACCTAGAACTCTTTCATTTATACAGTTCACAGAAGAATTTGGTAGACTGCCCTTCTATTGTATTTCTAGGTACCCCATGACTTACTAGCCAATGCCACAAGTCTCTGCCAGTCAGATTATTCTGACTCCTGTTTTGAGTTTGTGGTCTATTATAATAGCCACATCCACCTTGTCTTTGGTGATTAAGTGCTGCCACCTGACTTCTGCCAACTCAGGATCCCATCACCCCTTTTGTGCTTAAGGATTCCAGCTCAGTGACAGCAGTTCCCACAGTAATATCTGACCTGCAGAGAAGTGCAACTACAGAGTTCTTCAGGGATGATAGTGCTAGTCTCACAAATTTATTTCTCACTGTTCTGGTAAAAGATGCATCCTCTGGACATTTCTGGGGTGTAAGAGCAGGCTTTGCATGATAAATCCACTCTAACATTCCAATCTCTCTAAGCCTCTGGATCCCCTCATCTACATTATACCAGGGCAGTTCTGGCATTTCAACCTCAGTATAATGTCGGTCACCTTTTGATCCATATTTAAAACAACCATCCAAACAAACTGTTAATGCCTTTTCTAGCCCCTCAAGCTACAACATTGAATGCAAAATCTCTGCTTAGTGGGCCTGTATCAATAAATTCAGCCTGATCCAGCTTTATATTCCTACCCCAATTATCCTGCACCCTTAAAATCCATTGCCACACATATTCCCCTGATTTCTGTCTATATAAATTGGAAAACTCACACAGTTCTTTTGGAGTATAACATACCTCCTCATGGGTGATACTTTGTACCTCACATTTTGGGGCCTGTTGGGACTTTAGTCTAGTTACAGGTCTGGAAGAAATGAGGGGTGGTGGAGGTGGGTCATGACAGGCATTAGAAGTATCTTCCAAGCCATTTGCTTCAGGGCATTCATTTGCAGTTTCATCTGGTGAAACAAGATTAATCACCCTAGGGCTAAGCCCTTCAGGTAGAGGTGGGGTTGCCAACTCTGGAGGTGGGGCAGCTATGTCCTCAGGGCACACTATTACAGGGTTATCTAGAGAAGACTGAATGACCTAGGGTTTCAACCTCTCCACCGATACCATTATCAATCCATATGTTGTCATTCCATTTCTCAGGGTCCCACTCTTCCAATCAGTGCCCTCACTTCAACGGCAGACATCATGCAAGACTGAAATTTCAGTTTACGTTGTAAAGTTGCTACTCTACTAATAAGATTTTAAGTCTGATTTTCGGAGATCTCAAGTCTATGGCTACAGGAAATAATATTTTCTTTCAGGATACTCACAGAAACGTTTACATCTGTCAGATGGCACATAAGCTTCTCATTTGAAGCCTTAAGCCCATCTCTTTCACTCATTAATGTATCCAGTGTATCTAACAACAACCAGCCAACATTTCTACACCTCCTATTTCCACAAAACTCTGTAAAAGTGTCAAAAACATTATCCCCCAGGCCCTGGCTTCATACAAGCAAAGCATTAGAGGAATCGAATGGTGATACTTTGACTATCTCTTTTGCCAACTCACCCCATGGATTGGCAGTATCATTCTGATTATGGGAATCAGAGTCCTTAGTGCCGTTGAGTTCAGTCAGAGTAGTATACCAATCATAAAAACCGATTTTTAAGATTCTGTTTCTTAAGAACCATTCCTGATACCAAGCTGTATTAGTTAGGGTTCTCTAGAGAAACAGAATCAACAGGAAATAGCCATAAATATAAAATTTATAAAAGTGTCTCATGTAACCATGGGAATGTAGTGTCCAAAATCTGTAGGGCAGGCTGTGAAGCTGACAACTCCAATGAAAGGACTGGACAAACTCCATAGGGGAGGCTCGCTGGCCGAAGCAGGAAGAGAGACTGTCTCCTCTGAATCCTTCTTAAAAGCCTCCCATTGATTAGATTAAACGCCACTCATTGCAGAAGACACTTCCCTTGGCTGATTATAAATGGAATCAGCTGTGGATGCAGCTGATGTGATCATGATTTAATTCTATGAAATGTCCTCATCGCAGCAGACAGGCCAGCACTTACCCAACCAGACAAACAGTTACCACCACCTGGCCAAGTTGACACATGAACCTGACCATGGTACGCCTCAGCCTTGACCAGCCCAGACAGGCCTGGCCAATGGGATGCCCTGCTACAGCTTTGACCCTGGGATAAGACCACAGAAGCTGAAGACCAGTGAGGTTCACAACAGGTATCTGGGTAGGTTGCTGTCCTCGCGAAGCAGGTAGAGGCTCCTTGCTTCCTGGCTGCTGGGGGACATGGGCTCCTGCCTATATTCAAAGTCTGGTCCTATCCTCTTGGCTCCACGGTCCCAAGGGCCTACTGATAAATTCCTGGGGGTGGGGGCTAGGGTGTGCAGGAAGAGAAGCAGGGCTTATTATGGTCAGGGTTGGTTTCTGTTGCTTGTAACTAAGAAACCTGGCAGGAAGAAGCTTCTTCCTCTCCTCTGTCACCAATTCCCCCAACCCTACCCCCAATCCAGGCTTCATTATCTCTCACCTCCTGGCCTTTGCTAATACTAGTGCTTCTTCTAGGATGCCTCATGCACTTCCTCCATGGTGCTATTCTTACTCTCCCAACATAGGACCAGGCTGACAGATGAACCCCATGGTCCCCTGAGCATCCTCTCAGAGCATGTATCACAGTGTTACCACCTTCTTTTAAGACCCTGAGGATCTGTTAGGCTGTGAGCTCCCCGAGCAAGGGGCTGCATCTGCTCCAAATGTTAGACTGAACCCTGAAGTCTGCAAAGAAAGGCTGCCTGCCATAGAACCTTGAAGTCAGATGAACCTGGATTTTCTAATCCAGGTCCCACTGGATGACTGGAGTCAAGTCACTTAACTTCTCTGAACCTCAATGTCTTCACCTGTAAAAAGGGAAAGATGGCTACTTCAGAAGGCTGACATATAGACAGAGAAAGAACACTGCACAGACTAGAATGTAGGACAGGTAAAGTACCTTCACTGCCATTATTCACTGTGCCCTGGGCTTTTCTAAAAGAATATGAGCAAAGTTATTTGTGAAAATAAGGTCTACTATTTTGTTCAGTAACTCATATTATCAGCTTAATAATGAATTCTCTCATTTGTATAGTCTTCCTACAGCCCTCCATGCACATGACTCTCACCATGACCTCATAAGGATTTAATCTTGGGCAAAACGGTCCCTGATTGGTCTGCTTCCCTTCCCAGACAATAAGAATTCTGTAATTCAACAAGTTGACCTCTTTACCTTGGCTTCCAGGAAGCTCAAAGAAAATATAAGCCTCAATCAATAACTAAACGAGTCTAGACTTTTCATATATGTTTTCCTTCTCTCTAATATATTTAAGTTTAACTACATTAATCATAAAATATTGTCAATATCCATTAATTCATTTTTTAAAAATATGGAACACTTCAATGAATTTGTGTGTCTTCCTTGCTCAGGGTCCATGCTAATCTTTTCTGTATCATTCCAATTTTTAGTATATGTGCTGCTGAAGCAAGCACCCCTGTAATTCTTAATGGAAGACAAAAATTCAATAAGGACCCAAGTGGATTAGAACAAAAGAAAACAGACTGGAACATCAGAATATGATTTTCTGGTGCTTCCCCTCTCACCCTTTTTCACAGAGAGGAAATTGAAACCCAGAGAAACGAAAGGGCAAGGCGAGGCATGGGTTGTACCCCCAAGAGCTCCCAGCTCTGAAGGTTTTGCTTCCAGGGCCAATTTTCCTTTAGGCACAGTAGGCACACTGCCCAGAGCCCACCAATACATTTAGGGACCCATGAAGATTTAATTTAATTTAAAATCAGAAAAAAAATGGACTTTAAAGTCAAAGAAAATAAGTTAATATATAATAGTAGTATGTTTATTTTTATACCAATACTGTCATAAAGGATCATTTTCACTATTTTTCATGGAAGAAGGAGCCCACGAAGGTCAATGTTCTTGGCCCCACTGTGACAGGGTCCTGCTTGCCTTACCCATCTCACCACTGGGGACGCCCCTTCCACCCACAAGCCCAGTTCTTGGGGGCCTGGGTCTCCTCTGCACTTCTCAATCTGCCAGGATGCAATGGGAACTGAGACTCAACATTTCCAGGAACGTTCCAGGGTGAAGTGGGGCCTTGCCAGGTGAATCCAATTCATACCCTGCTGTAACCACCTCAGACAGGTCTTGAAAAGCTGAAACCACCGCTGTGGAAGGGGATCCCCTGCCTGATTTTGCCAACTGGTTGTCAGGACAACGTTTCCTGGGCTTACAATGTGGAGACGATTAAACAGCTGGCGCTTTGAAGCCCCCGGAGCTGCGAACCTGACAGAAGTGTTGAGTGCAGGCAGCAGACCCTCTGTTGCTATCAATTCGAGCTGGGAGCAGCCCCGCACTCCTCAGGACCACACCTCATCTTCCCCCAGCATGAGCTGGGCTCACTGGGGGCACAGCAGCAGCTGGAGCAGAGCTGGCCTGAGAAACCCATCCCACCTAGGGTGCGAACGGCAACGGAACACAGGAGAGAAAGACAGGGAGATAGCTTGCCCTGAGCTTTGTTGTTGATCCACTGGGACCTTTTGCAGCCCCCCTGCCTCCCCAGGACGGAAAGATGGGGCAATGGTCCCCAAGACACGAGGTTGCTATGAAGATGATATGAGGTGGAGGGTGGGTAGAGAATCCCAGGCAGATGGAACAGGATAGGTATACCCACTGAACAGAAAAGTAAACTGAGCCTGGAACAAGGAAATAGCTTGCCCAGCCAAGGTCATATAGTGCATAAAGGATTGGGAAAGGCACCGGATGCAGAACCTGGATTCTAGAAGCTGCCTGAGCAGGCCCTAGGTCTTTCTGAGGAATGGTTACACTGCAGGCTTACCTGGACTCAAGACCTGGCTCCATTTCTTACTGGCTCTGAAACTCAGTTTCCCTAAAATACTAATGATAATAGTTCCTGCCTCACAGGGCAGTTGGGAAGGTTACATGAGTGAACATGCAGAATCCCGGAGTGGTGGGAGGCCAGGGTTGGAATCCCAGCACTTAACTTCTCTGGGCCTCAGTTTTCTCATCCTATAAAATGGGATAGTAATGCCTACCTCAAAGGACTGAAGGAGAAAACAGGCAAGGGTTTAAGCTGGTAACTGGAAGACAGCACATTCTTAAATGCTGCTCTCCTTTCCCAGACTTTAAAGCAGCTGCTGTTGAAAAGCTTAATCGTGTGCCCTGTAATCTTGGCTGAATTAGTCCTTTCGTTGTCAGTTATTGCAAAATTGAACTCTTGCCCCACCTCTGTGCCCAAGGTCATAAAAACGGGATCCGTGGAGACTGAAGTCATGACAAACAGCTCCTGCAGCAGCAACTAATTAATTATCAAGCATCTACTATTTGGAGGACTTGATCGCAAATTTCTTTCTAATGCATGGAAGTGGCTTGGGAACCTTTCTAGGCCTCAGTTTCCAAATTTGTAAATGGGATTTAGCCAGGGGACTTCTAAGCTCTTGTCTGGGTTTGACATTCCAAGAGCTTGTGAACTTTGGACCACAGCCTCTCCTTTACCCTGCTATTCTAGATTCAGGAGAGAGGGGAACTGGGGAGAGGAATAGGGTGGGGAGGAGTGAACTAATATGTATTGAGCACCAGATGCTGTGCTGGGCTCTGGGCAAAACACCTTTTCTAATATGGAAATGCCTCAATAACCCATGCAATCCTCATCACTACCCAGGGAGTTTGTTGCAAACCCCCCTCATTTTGCAAGACAAGACTCCTCTCAGCCTGGGTCCTTTTTAGCACAGTCCATCAATTCTGCCCCCATTGAGCCAGACAACCCTCATTCATTCTGCAATTTTGATTTAGCAAATATTTATTGATCACCTATTGTGTGCCAGAGAACTGTTTGAGGCATACAGTAGGAAACAAAGCATAAAAAGATCTAGACCTCACAGAGGATACATTTGAGTGGAGGGACCATATGAGAACCAAACACTTAACATAATGTCCTGGAGTGTAAAGGGCAGAGAATGGCTGAAGTTGCTATTTTAGACGAGCAGTCAGGGAAGGCCTCCTGGAAGAGGTGACAGAGGAGCAGAAGCCTGAGTGAATGGAGGTGAGTGTTCAGCCATGGGAATCTATGGGGCAAGAGCATTCCAAGCAGAGGGAACACCTGTGCAAAGAGCCCAACATGGGAACAAATTTAGCATGTGTGAGGAACAGCCAGGAGGCCAGGTGGTTGGGGAACAGCAAGAGAGAGGAGCATAGAAGAAAGTGAAGTCAGAGGATACAGCAGGGGCCTCATCCCTCCTGCCCTTTCTTTAGTCTCCATCTCCTACCTTCCCACTGGGCTGTGCCAAGAATGTGGGAAGACGAACTATGGTTGTCTGAATATCTACATTCAAAGGCTCTTAACGATCCTGGAGTCCAAGTCTTCCATTTTATAGATGAGAAAGCTGAGGCCCAGAGGGGTTTCATGGCTTTCCCAGAACCACAAGGCAGAGTGCAGAGCTGAGTCTGGAACCCAGCTCTGAAGCCCTGACCAGCACTGGCACCAGGCTGATTGAATCAGGGGCTTGAGATCTAGGAGGGCTTTGACCTTCACCTAATCAAAGGCCTCATTACACACATGGAGAAACAAAGGCCAGGTGGCTCCACATGCACAAACAAAGAAAAGGATCAGGGGTGTAGGGACAGTGAAGAACTCATGCTGGTTTAGGCCTGTGTGCACCTTTGCACAACCCAGGCTTCATTTGGGTTTAACATCACGCAATCAATCATCGTACTCTTCTAAGACACACAGAGGTACGATGTTTGAAGCCCAGCGCTGGTTGAAGTCTCCCTGGAGCCTGCTGGGCAGTGCTTTGTGATCCAGGCCCTGCCAGGAGGGAAGGTGATTCTGATAGGTGCAGACTACGCACGCCACCAGCCATCTTCCACTATGTGACCTCCGGCGGGTCATCTCCCCACCGTGGGTCTCGGGTCCCCCAGCTGTCAAAGGGTGCCACAGGGGTGGAGCCTCATCTGAGATTATCTAGAAAGTCCTCCTCCAGTGCAGAAAACAAAACACCAGACAAGGCAGTGCTCTTGAGAATCTGGGAGGCAGTGATGGGACAGAGGGGGACACTGCATGCAAGCTCTCAGCACGTGGCCTAGCACACAGCAGTCAACAAATGTGGGAAGGCTGCTAGGCTGGGAGGCAAGGGAGCTGAGCTTCAGTGATTCTGCCCTGTGATCTCCAATGAGCTAAATCCCATCTTTAGGCCTCAGCTTCCACATTTGCAAACAGCAGAAGTATAAACCCAAGCAGTATGACTTGCTGTCTCAGTGACCCACCTCCTCTTACCCTGGAAGCCATGGGGAGGGGAAGTGGAAGCAGGTAATGAGTGGTGGTGGAGAGGGGAACCTTGAGGAAATATCTGAGGCACAGCAGACCCATTTTCCCACCTGAGCCCAAACTCTCTTTTCTCTTTGCTGACATGTTCATTGGCAACTAAGCTTGGTCAGAAATGACCCTACAGGCCAAACTGACTCCCAAAATATGGGATTCAGCAGATGATGGAAAGTGCAAACTCAAGGTTAAATGGGAGTGCAAAAGACAAATATGGGCAATGGGAAGATCACAGGACAGAGTTAGGAATGTGAGTTAGAGTCCCAGAAGCTGGTAACCAGACAGGTAGCTTCTACTTTGTGGACCTCAGTGACCCCATCTGTTAAATGGGGATCTTGCTTCTACCCTGTGCATTCCCCAAAGAAGGAATCATCCAACAATATTAGGCATACCAGGGCCCTATGCAGAGCCTGGCTGAGCCCTGGGGAGATGCAACTATTACTTCCGATGTGAAAGCTATGATTTTTGGATTTGATAAAACAAAGGGCCTAATAGATGGTTCCTCAGCCAAACAGCACCCTGGGTACTTGCTTGCTGCCTGCCCAGCAGAGACTCAGAGTTTTACCCCCAGAAATGCACAGTCCTGCAGAGACCTCCCACCCCAGGCCTGAGAAATGCCCAGTACAGTACTATAGGGTTTGCCTGCTTCCTGAGGCTTATACTCACACATGGCAAGCCTATCGAAGAATCAAAGGAGGCCAGGAGGGTATGTGGAAGGGGAGAGAGCAGTCTGCCTTCGAGCAGGCTGCACCTCCCAACCATTTGGAAATTGTCACTTGCCAGGCAAGAATACAGTGATGGACTCTCATTTTATCATTACCCATGTAAGAAGAATGTATCGCGAAGAGGCAGAGCTGCGCATCAGTGCTGTAATCACTTACAGACCACGGAGGCCCCAGTCCTGGCAGCAGCAGAAGATTTATTGTGGGGATGGATGGAAAACAAAGAACAGTTGTGCAAATTTTACGGAGCCACATTATGGGAAATACCTTTCCCATTTCCCATTGGTAAATGCATTGGATGCAGTTTCCAACGGGGGAAATGCGCTGTGCCCCAGCATGGCTCACAGGGCTGACCTCACCTGGTCCTTGGGTGCCAGGTCTTGGCTGGTAGCCAAGCCCTGCTGTTTGGGCGCATGGTCCCATCTGTGCTGCTCTAGGTGGATCTGGAGGAAAGGGGGCTCTAGGTTTTGGTTGGTCTTCCTTCCTGGGCCTCAGTGTCTACATCTGCCTGATGTTCCCCATCCAATATACCCTCTAAACTACAGACAATTCTAAACTGTAACACTGATCATGTCACTCCCATGCTTACAGCTCTTCAGTGGCTCTCTAAGCCGCCCTCGGGGTAGAGTCCAAGCTCCTCATGCTGAAATTGAGGACCCAATTTTGGTCCCAGCCCCCATGCACACAACTCACTCCAAGCACAAAAGGACACCTACGTTACCCCTACCCCACCAAGGGTCAAGACTGTCACAGCTCAAAACTTTGACACATGCTGTTCCCCTTCCCTGTAATGCCCTTCCTCATGGTCTGCACCTGGTACGCTCCTACACATCCTTCAACGCCCAGATCTCAGGACATCATGGAGGAAGCCTTCTCCTTCCAGGCCTCCATGGCATCTAGTTACTTCCCTCACCACCAATCCTGTCCTCATTTGGTTTTGCACCCCCTGCATCTAGCATCAACTGAACCTGGCAAAGGTGGACGTCAATCAAACTTCATTGAAAGGTTGGTAGGGGTGAGGGGAGGGACAGCGTGGATGAGCCCAAGGCTCTCTACTGCAGGAGGGCCACAGGTAAGGACTCAGCCAACACTCTGTCCCTTCTCCTGCAGATCCCAGGGTGTCCAAAGTGACGTAGCCTTTAAGGGTCTTCTGGCCGTTCCCTCATTTAACACAGACACTGGGGTCTGTCACTACAGCCCAGTTCAAGTGAGATGCAAAAGTTCCGCTCTAAGCAAACCATCCGCTCTCCAGTGGGCTCAGTCATGAAGTTTACCATTTCCAGGAGGTCCCTCTCAGAAAACATGGTCTGGTCACTTTCTTGGAGTCACTGTCAATTTTATCTGATTTCAATAATTTTAATTCTATTTACATTAAATTCAAAAGCTCTTATTTTCCCTTTTATTAGTTTAAATTCAATTCTGAGGGGTTTTTTATCTGTTTTTTTTTCATATTCCATAAAGCAGTGTTGAGTTTGCAAAACTTGGCGAGCATTCCTTTCCCTCAAGTTTGATGTTCCCAGGAATTCTCATCTCTACAAGAGCTTGGGTTTGATGAATCCAAGCAATAAACAAATAAAAGGGCTCCTGTTTTCAAGCAGCGAGATTGAGGCTCCTAATAATAATCTCATTTAATCCTCCTAACACTCTCCCCTGTACAGACAGGAAACTGAGTCTCTGCGACTTGAGTGAGATCTCCCAGCTGGCTAAGGGGCCAACTGGGGATTTGAACCCCAGCACTTAACCTATGTGCTTAACCACTGGGCCACACCTTGGCTTAGAATTTAAATAAGGAAAGGGGGGTGGGGGAAAGGAAGGGGTGTGGATGGGGCTGTGGATGGATGAGAGGGTGGAGCGGGAATGGAAGTAAGGTGGGGATGGAGGTGGAAATGAGGTGGGGCAGGTGGGAACAGGGGTGGGTTCGGGCTTTCCAGGAGAGCTGCAGGCAGAGGCTAAAAGACAAGGAACTGGATTTGTGGTTAACAAGCTACATTCCTGATGGAAAACACAACTGGAGGAATATGCCAGTGAGGGTGAGCTCTGCACCCTGAGGCCCAGCTTATAGGCAGGAGAGGATCACTGGGCTGCAAATAGGGAGCTCAGCTGGAAGCCAGTGTCGTTGACCTGGGGCAACCATGCCCTCTGCCCCTCTCACGGACACTCTTTTTGGGGTGAGCATCAAAACCCCTGTTTTAAAAATGCATAAACTGAGACTGGGAAGTGAAGTGCTTTGTCCAAGTTCTCACGCCCAGGGAGCAGCAGAGCTGGAAGGAGCCTCCAGCTGTCTCCAGTTTCTCTGTCCTTCCCTAGTCAAGTTACTTTCCCATCTGGGGCCTCAGTTTCCCTCTCTCTCTCTAATGACTAGAGACCAGAGAACCAGAAGGACAGTGGCTTCCAGGAGGCCTCTTTTTATCAAGCCCCTGATTTTTAATAACTAGGGAGATGGAAGAAGGCATTCCAGTATAAGCCAAGAGGTGAAGGACGAGAGCCAGAATCTGTGGAGCTGGAATCTTGGGATCAAGAGAGGGAAGGGAATTAACCTCTGTTGGACCACTGCTGTCCACCAGTATACTGTAACCTCTGAGTGCTGGACATTATCCCATTTCACAGTTCAGGGTACTGGGTCTCTGCACAGCCAAATGACTTGTCCAAGATCACACAGCCAGTCCCTGGCAGAGCTGGGACTAAACAGCCTTTTCTGTTCCTTCAGGGACATTCATGACTGAACAGCCATTTTCCGGGGTAGATCCTCCCCCTGCTCCTTCTCTAAAGCAAACTGTTCAAAAGGGTCAGAACCATTTGTTGTGCGCTTGCTAAGGGCCAAGCATTATACATATGGTAGGTCACCGAATCCTCTTCCCAGTCCTATTCTTTCCATTTTACATGTAAGGAAACTGAGGCTTACAGAACTCAAGTTCCTTACACACAATCACAGGCTGGTAAGCAGCAGACCCATGTTTTAAATTCAGGCTTTCTTGCAGAAATGCAAGCATCAGATCAGGGGATGGACATGCTGATCTTAAAGGTCCCTCCAGCCTCATGACTTCAAGGAAAGTGCTCTGGAAGACAGTGTCCAGGAGAACTCCCACAGCCTTGAAGCAGAGAGGATGATGGCCACCAGGGGAGTGGGCTCAGCTCCTCTGCCACCAAGGCCAGCCAGGCGCCACAGGACATGGTTCCCAAGACGCTAGGGTCACACCAGGAAACACTAATACACAGGCAACATATGCTGGGAGAGCAGGAGGTAAGGGGGGGGCAGGAGTCCAGGGAGAAGTGGGGAGCTAAGGAGGAGACACTGGATTGGGTTGTGAAGGATGGCTAGGAGTTTGCTGGGCTGGGCAAGGCACTCCAGACAGAGGAACCAGCAAAGGCCAAGTCCAGAAGGAGTGAAAGAACCTAGAGTGTGCAAAGACTCTATACGAGTTTGGGTGGAGAAGAAGTTTCAGGGCAGGTATCCCAGGGCTACCGTTAACCTGCTGGGTGGCCATGGGCCAATTATGCCCTGTCTGGGCTTCAGTTTCCCTGTTTAATAATGACGGTAGATATGAGGACTGGTGTGACCCCAGGAGGGACTGTTAACAAGGAGCACCCCCAGATGCCTCTGTCCAGGAAGGGTTCCTTACCTATCCTGGAAGGACGGTAAGGCTCAAGCCTGTTTCCAAAGTGGGTGGACTTGGTGACCTGAGCTGGCTGGAGCAGTTTGGCCTCTCTCACAGCTAATTTTCAGTAGGAAAAACCCAGGCCAGGGGTTTTAAACCATGTGCCATTTTGCAGTTAAATTTATTTTTCCTTCAAATATTCTGAAGATGTTATTACTTGTCTTTTGCATTATTTTTGGTGAGAAGTTTACAGTCACACTTATAATTGCTCTGTTTGTTATGTCTTTGTTCCTTGGTTGGCTTTCGGATCTTAAGTTTTAATTTTCAGTAGTAGTTCGAGCATGAAATTATCTAGCCATTCTTTTCCATGTCCTTACCTTTTTCTGAGTTCATTGAGCTTCCTGGAATTGTGCTTTTATGTTTTTCAACAAATTTGGAATATTTTAGACCAATAATCCTTCAAATATTTTTTCTGCCCCAGCCTTTCTTTTTCCTTCTGGGACTCTAATTACATGAATGTTGGACCACTTGCTATTGCCAAACATGTAACTGACAGTATAAGATCTTTCTGCTACCTTCTCCACCCCTCCACCCAACATAGTATTTTTCTCTCTGGCCTTCATTTTGAATAATTTCTATTGACCTGTCTTTAAACGTACTCTGCAATCTTCTTTTTGTTGTTAACTCTTTCAAAGTATTTATGAGTTCATATTATATTTTTCATTTCTAGGATTATACTTTGTTCTCATTTTATAGTTTCTAGTTCATAGCTGAGATTCCCTATCTGTTTGCCCAATCTTCCTTTATTTTACTGTTAATTTTGAACATGTTTGTAACAGTTATTTCAAAGTCTTTGTCAGCTAGTCTGCTAGTTGCATTAGCTTGGTCATGCATGGTTTATGTTAGGTTCTACTTTCTTGCTTCTTTGCATATCTCATATTTTATTATCGTCCACTGGACATTTTAAATAGAAAAACAGACTTTCCCAGAGAATGTGTCCTATTCTGCAGTATTCTGCAGCTTTTTAATTTGACCAGAAACCCCAGACTCCAGGAAGGGTTTGGGGCAACTCTTTTATTTTAAAGAAGGTGAAATTCCTTACTCCACAACCCGTGAGGTGTTGTCTTTTCCAAGATGGAACAAAAGACCTACCATATCAGCAGGGCAGGGGACTGGAAACAGGCTTGTCAAGGTGCTTGGGATTCTGGCTTCTTGGGGAAAACAGTTCACTGGCAGTGGCCATCAGCATCTCCATTAGACTAAGGGCCCCATGAGACCAGGCCACGTGTGGTTGCCTCCAGTGACCCCAGTGCTCTGCCAGGACCGGGAACGCAGGAGGCACTCAGCGATGGCTCGCTGAATGGATTTCAGATCCTGATATTTTCTCGATCATTTGTACACAAACTAATGATTCCCTGCCCGGGAGGTGGCTTGGGGTCATGGTTAGCACACGGCCTCTGGACTCAGACTGAGACCTGAGTTCAAATCCTGACCCACAATATACTCAGGGCCTCAATTTGGGCATGAACTAGACCACACTTTCCCCATCTGAAAAATGGGGATAGTCATTCCAGTCCCCAGGAATATTCTGAGAGCTGAGATCATGTGTGCAGGGGTCCTACAGACACTGAACAACACCGAACAAGAGTTCCAATAATGTTCCTGTCCCCTGACTGACTTGAACAAGATTATGCCTCTAGTCCTCAAAAGCTCAGCCTCTTGGCTCCGCTCC
This sequence comes from Myrmecophaga tridactyla, assembly GCA_004026745.1. Lineage (NCBI taxonomy): Eukaryota > Metazoa > Chordata > Mammalia > Pilosa > Myrmecophagidae > Myrmecophaga > Myrmecophaga tridactyla. Next base: position 54,215 of record PVIY010005510.1, read on the forward strand.
CTCCCTCCATCATCCAGCAATGAACATCTAAAGATTCAAGGGCAGCGTTCTTCTTATGATGCCAGAAGTCTTGCATCCCATCAGCTTCATCTCTGGATGAAGCTAGCTCTCAGCCCAAGGCCTGGCACAAAGGAAAGCCTGCCCCTTGGGTGAGACAAAAGTTTCAGAGGCAGCATTCTTTCCTCTTTTGTGGGCCACTTTCCCATGTCTAAACCATCTACGACTTTTGCTTATCGATTCCTTCAGGGAACTTTCTCTATCTGCTGGGCAGTCCTGGGCACCTCCCCATCCTCTTGGGATCCCTGTCTTCCCTATCTCCTCTCCGTACGTGGATGGGATGGACTGGTAGTTCTGCCTGCTCAGACATTCCATGCTCCCAGATGATTCCCTGGTATAAGCCTGAAATGTTGATCTGAGCCAGGGGTGTCTGCTGCCCCAGAAACTTGGCTGGTCTCAGGACATGGGGGCTGGAGGAGCAGATGCTCCACCCGCTATGATATACTACTGGCTGAGAAGCACAGAGGTGACTGATGATGAGGGAGGATGGGCAAAGGCAGGCAGGTGGAAAGCAGAATGGCCAGACAGCTGGGATTTGAACGCCAGGTAATACACAGCAAGACATTTCATCCGGCAACTTCAGTTTCTTCTATAAAATGGGCAGTAGTACTTATCCTGAACTCTTTAAAGCAGATGATGGTATTATATGGCTGGTCAGAGTCTGTCCCAAAATATATTAGCTCTCTTCTCCCTCAGATCTGAGATGATCCCAGGATCCCAAACAAGCCTCTCTGATTCTCACCTCACTGCTTGAGAGGGCAGGTCAGCAGATCGGGCCAGTGTCTGTTCCCTGATGTTTGGTGGGCTGTATGGCCTTGGGAAGCAATTTGGCCTCTCTGGGCCTTAGATTTTTGACAAGTTGAGTTCTGAGGATGGAATGGGGAATGGCTAGCACTGAGCCAGGATACAGCACTCTCTGAATCTCAGTAAACAGCGATTCCCTCTAGCCCCATTCCCACGCCCCATCCTACACCCAGTGTGTTCCTCAGAAAGAGGGGTACAGGGCTGGAGCAAGGCAAAAAGAGATGCCAGAAGCCCCGGATTATGAGGGATGAGAGTAAGTTTGGCCTAGGAGGGCCCACTAGGGAGCGGCAAGACCATCCTAGGGGAACTGCTGGCTGGCGCTCTGAATTCCTCAGCCACCAAGGGGGCTGACTGAGGCCAATCAATGATACTCAGCTTTTCGCCAGCTTTGCTTCTCTGGTCCCAGGTTCAGTAATACCCAGGACGGGCAGAGAGTAGAGAGGGGTGTGAGGGGTGGGAACCAGAGACCAATGCGGGTGCAGCTGCTGGAGAGGTCAGGACAGGATGTAAAGGCAACCCCGAGACTCCACCTGCTCATCAAAACTAAGGGGTACGGACATCAAACTGTGCCTCTGCCTCAAGTGCCTCCACTCCAGCATCAGTCGTTCTCTAAGACACTGGCTCAGAGCAGGCGACCTGTAAGTGACCTGCAAGAGTACCGCATGTGAGACAGTCCTGCCCACTTCAAATTCAGGCTCCACCACTTATTGGCTGAGTGGCTTTGGGCAAGTCACTTCCTCTTTTGAACCTTAAGTTTCTTTACCTGTAAAACAGCCATTAATATCCTCCTGGGCAGTTCAGTGTTAGATCAGTATGAAAGAGCATGGGGCGGGGGGTAGAAGAGAATTAACAAAGCACCTTCCCTTATGTCATTCCTTTTAACCCTAATCACAACAACCCTAAGAGGCAGGTACTGTTATTGCCCCATTTTACAATCACAGATGCTATGGTTCAGAAAGGGCAAGCTACCTGCCTGGGGTCACACAGCTGGAGAGCGGCAGAGCCAGGCTGAGACACAGGTCTCTGTGACTCATGGTCTGGGTTTTTCACTTCTGTGAACAAGCCTTCCATGCTGCTTTCACAGTTTGTCAAAATGCTTCACAAAGATGAGGGATTGTTGCTATTATTGTTATCTACAAAACCCGAGGTAGGAAATGGCTTCACGTTGAGAGGTTTTCCTTTTTCACTCTGCCTCTCTTTTCCTTAATGTGGAGAAAAGCAAACTACACAGTCTGCTAATTTCTGCTGTCTCAGATGATCAGAATTCCTACCGTCTGGGAGAGCCAACCTATGAAAGCATGAAATTAATCTTCTCAAAATTAATGCATTTGAGGCGTGGCGTCAGTATTTGGGTTGGATGTAGCCTCACTATCATAACACAGATGAAGCACCAAATGTAATACGGCAGGGCGGGCCACAGTGGCTCAGCAGGCAGCGTTCTCATCTGCCATGCCGGAGACCGGGGTTCGATTCCCAGTGCCTGCCCGGGCTCCCCGCTCCCCCACAAAAAAAAGTAATACAGCTAAGACAACTCGGGCAACATTTGAGACCAAACAGGATATTGCAAAGAGATTAGGGTGCTTCCTTTGTTTGGTGTGGACCAGCCATGAAGAGGGTGGGGTGGGGTAGGACTGTACGGTCAAGCCCAGGGGCTGGGAGCATGGGGGTGGGGGTGGGTGAGTCCCCATCCCAGATCCGAGGACAAAGATGCCTGGACCAAGGAGGCAGGGGCTCCTGGTGGCACGTGGAGGCCTGCCTGGTGCTGAGCAGAGGCCCCTGCAGGCTAAATTTAAACCAGCTGCGAGGATGCGCGTGTTGTACTTGGATGGGGCGGGGGAGGCTTACCTCATGAAAGAACTGTGGAAACGGCTGCTGGAAAGATAATAAAAGGATTAACTGCTATTTTAGTGGGCCATTTACTATTCAATCAAAATGTCTCATCTATTTCCTGTTCTCCCGAGGCTCCTGGTCCAAAATTCCTTTGTCTATTACAGGGCATGGTAGCAGAGGCCTGTCATGAGAAATTAATAATTTTACAGGGAAGGGAGATCTTATTTATCTGGGTGCCGGCTGGGGCTTGCCCCGTCCCCTGGGTTACCTACTGCGTCAGCATCGCAAGGAGGGGGAGCACTCCCTCAGGTGGGCAGGAGGAGCACTCCCTCAGGTGGGCAGACAGGGGGAGCACTCCCAATGGAGGCCCTGAAAATGCCTCCCGTGAGGCCATGAGTCACACAGACAGTTACCGGTTTCCAGGGTGTGGCACCAAGCAAGGGCTCGCCCCAAGATCCCAGAGAATAATCAATTTCACAGGAAAAGAACCTACAGTTCAAGGGCATTATAGTTCAGAAAAATATGGGTTCAAATTCCACTCCGCTACTTACTAGCTGTTTAACACTGGGTGAGTTATTTCCATTATTATTATGAATATAACTGTTATGATTATTAGTTCTCTAACTAGTACCCTTATTGCTGTTGCTCTTTTTATTGTTTGCCTCTAACTAGCTGTGTGGCCTGGGGCAAATGATTCAATCTGTCTAAGCCTCAGTTTCCTGATCTCTAAAATGGAGGTTCATTTTAAAGATGAACTCCATAAGATTTTAGTGGGAGGGTCACAGGGAGATATTGCTTAGTATAGCTCCTGGTCCATGGTCAGCACTCAGTAGCTGCTCCCTCTAGCCCAAAGGCAGATGAAAAAGTCAAACTCAGCCTCAGCCTCAGCACAGCAAGATGAAGTGCTCTTGTCGTAGCAAGGGGAAGACCAGACAGACCCTCTGCACCTTTGTTTCTTCATTGGTCAAAAAAAAAAAGCCTTTGGGGTTAGTGGACCCTTGCAAAGATTTAACACTATTATGGGTGAGTGAAGCATGGCTCAGACATCTCCTCCTCCATGAAGCCCTCCTGGTACTCACCTCCCTATCTCTATTCCAGAAATCATCACTGACTCCATGCCCTCTCCCACACATCCCTGACCACGAGCACCCGAAGGCAAGGTCTTCGGCAGGTTCAGGTTTAGGTTCCCAGTGCCAGACACAGGCCAGGTGTAAGCCAGTGCTCTGTGGAGTTGGTTGAATCAAACGAAACCCTGGCAGGCTGGTGCAGGATAAAGAACCCCAGAGAGATATCATAGAACTGCCCTGGATGACCCGGGCCCTCTTGGTCCACTCGTTGGGCTTTCATTTCCCAAACCAGAAAAAGGGCAGGGAGGGCCTGGACCACCTCCGAGGTCCCAGACCACCTCCGAGGTCCCTAACGACCAACATGGATATTCCTGGATGCCATGATTCCTCACGGGAGGTCCGAGTGTGAGAAGGCCATGGTCCACACCACGCTGGGGTGCAGGTCAGGCATCCTCCACCCAGGCCCCACATGCACCGGGGCCACCCACAGGAGAGGAGGCATGAAGGAGACTGTGGCCCAGCAGCTGACAGCTCAAGGGTCTCGGAGAGAGACCAGGGCCCCTCGGCCCCCTGACTTGCAGAAGCTCCAGCCTGTGGACTGTCTGTTGGTCATCTCCCTCTAGGCAGAGGCCTGATTTCAGCAAGCCACACATCGCAAGAACCCAAACAAACGGGAGCACCCCCAGGGTCCTGCCTGACCACCAGCTCTCCCCCCATCCCAAAGGCAGCTGAAAAAGTCAAACTCTTGGTCTGCTCAATCCAGCCTCTTCCCACCACCCCCTTCCAAACACTAGTATAGCAACCACAGGTTCCCTCCCACTTCCCTTCCTTTGCTCAGATGGTCCATGTCCCCTCACTTGTCTGTGAACTTCAGATTAACCTTCAAGACCCAGCCTCCTTGGAGCCGAATAAGCCGATCCAGTGGGACGCTCACCTCACAGTCCACAAGCAGAGGGAACCCAAGGGCAAACACCTCACCAATGCTTCCTGCCTCCTACCTGGTCCCTGTGAGTGCCACCCTAGGCTGTGAGCAGGGACAGAAGCCCACTCCCCACAGTGAGTCTCTTGGGTACATGGTGGCCGCACTGTGCCCGTTCCCAGGCTGAGCACGAGCACTCCACAAGGCAGGGCCCAGGGACAGTGACAGTATGCGAGCGCAGAAGAGTCCAACCTTGGCTATGACACCGGCCCCGGCAGACCAGACATGCTGCTGTCTTCCTCTACCTCTCCCACCCCCAGCAACTGGGGAGCCTGAGCTGTGGCCCTGGTGGCCTGTCTTTCTCTATCATACAGAGCACCCCGAGGCCCAGCCCCTCCACTCCCGGGCGGGTGCCTCTACTGGAGAGCTGCTATAGGCCTGAGGGGTGCAGACTCTAGGCTGAGGAACTCAGGGGCTCACCATCCTCCCAGCCTCTGATACAAGTTTTTGCCACAGTGAAAGCACAGCAAGGAACTGACCTGTCAGGAGGGCCACAGGCCCAGAGTTAACACACCTGTCTGTGTGTGTGTGTGTCTCTGGGAACCTCAGTCCCAATCCCAGCCAGAACACTTGGACAAGCTTCTACACCGGGTCTTAGCGGCTAACTCTTGGCTTTACTCTAGGCTGCCTGGGGGATCCGCAGGTCTCAAACCGGATTCCGTGAGGGCCCATGCTCCTCGTTCAGAGCTGGGTCTGTCGGCTCCAAGAGACCGTCCGGGGATATGAGCCCCCCCTGGGGAAGATGCTGGAGAAGGCCCAGCACTGGAAAGGAGCATGTTCCCGGGGCCTCATGACGTCATCGGCGGGTGGGACATGGAGCATGCGCACGCGAGAGAGAAGGCTGGCTGAGCTGGCTTTGACCTCTAGGCAGGTGCGCTACCACCTGAACGCGCATGTGCGGCACCAGACCACGTGGTATATGCTAAGGCCAGTCCAATCGCTCAGGGCGGGGGGTGAGGGGGGTGGGACACCTGGAGAGCACGAGGAGGAGCCCCTATGCCAAGGTGCACCAACATGGGATCACTGAGCGTCTGGACCAATGGCCACGTCCATCAGCATTGGCCCCTCCCCCCTGAGCCACAGGAGGACCCTCCAGCTGACCTCTCCCAGGCAGTGAGGGGCAGGGGGCTGCTCCGGCCGAGGTCAGGCTGGGGCACGGCCCGGGGTCCGGCGGGTGGGGTAGGGCAGGGCGGGGTGACTCACCATGCACTTGTTGGGCTTCTCGCCCGAGTGCACCCTCATGTGGATGAGCAGCTTGTAGCGGGCATTGAAGGGCTTGTAGCGGCGCACGCAGCCCGCCCAGAAGCAGGTGAAGTCCTCGCCCTTGCGCTGGTCAATGTGGCTCTTCTCGATGTGCCGCACCAGCTCCTCCTGTTGCTCGTAGGCTGCACAGCAGTCCACCCAGCGGCACGCTTGCCGCCCAGCCACCACCCTGCCCGCCAGGCCCAGCCCCGGGCCTCCAAGGCCCTGGCCAGGTGGCAGCTGAGGCAGAGGGTAGGGGGGTGGCAGGCCCTGCTGGTGAGGCCCAAAGAGCTCTGAGAACTCGTCCGCAGGCTCCTGCTTCAGGAAGCCTCCCTTCCGGCAGGCATCGAGCTGCAAGGCGCCCTCGGGGCTCTCAATGGGTGCAGGGCCGGGCCGGGCCTGCCTGGAAGGCCCTCCTAGGTCCACTGGTAGAGGGGGGCTGCGGAGTCCATTGATGCAGGTGACCAGCGCTGTCTGGGAGGAGCGGACGATGGAGGTGATGCTGAGGCCCTCGGAGGAGGCACAGGGTACAGAGGACGTGGAGGAAGTGGGGGGCAGGCCCAAGAGGCAGCAGCGCTTGAGGCCGCCCTCGGCGAGGTGGGGCTCAGGCTGGGGGCCCAGGCCAGAGCCGAGTTCGCTGCCCAGAAGGTAGCAGGAAGGTGCGGGGTTGGCGAGGCCTCGGCCTGGGGGGTCAAGATCGATGTGCAGGCCAGTGGCTGGTGGGGCCCTGCAGTGGGTAGACAGCGGCACGCGAGCTTCCACGACGGCCTGGTAGTGGAGCAGGGACTCTTGTTTGATGGGCTGTGTGCCTGGGAGGCCGCCGTTCACATACGTGCCCTGGGGTCTGGGCGACCTGGAAGACAGTGGCCAGAGGGGTCGTGAGAGGCAGGCACTGCGGAGTACGGAGGCCCGGGCAGGGGGGGTGTCAGGGACCCTGGGGCCCGGGGGCATGGAGAGGCCTGGAGCAGGACAGTGACTCGAGACTAGTGATCTGGAGGGCAGGGGGATTATGGAGAAAGAAGGTAAGAGAGGGGAAGAGGCAGAGGGCTAGGACGAGCATCCAGGGAAGGCAGGAGGTCTGAGCAGGGGAATGTGGTGAGGAGAGAGCCAGGAAAGAGACTGGTTTCACCCTTTTTCCCAAAACCCAGCCCATCCTGTCTGGCACAGGTGCCACCCCGCCCTGCCTCTGAGGTTTCCCTAGGTCTGCCCTGACGGCCCTCGCCACCACCCCCATACTTGTGAGACCTGTAGGGAAAAGGCTGTGGCTGGCATTTCGAGGGACACTCAAATGCAGCCTGTTTTAAGTTCCACTGACATGCCCCTGAACTCTTGTAATTTTTGCAATCTTTCTTAGTTTCCAAAAGCACTAATCGTATAAAGTTTTGCTCCAAACCACCTATTCAAGGCTTCTCCGTCGGTGGGTTGGGGAATCAGAAGCAGAGTCACAGTGGGAGGAGCATTTTAGGGGTAACTGATGAGAAGCTTCTCGAGGGGATGCCCAAGAATTTCAGACCCAAACACCAAGAGATCCCTGATGGCACAAAACCACACATTTGGGGAAGAGGCGTGGGGAAGGCCGGAGGTGGGGGGCAGCACGTGGGAGGCGGGAGGCCTGGGTTCCAGGCCAGGCGTGTAAACCTGAGCAGGGGACTCTGCCATCCTGGGCCTCCTTCCTCATCCACAATGTGTGGGTGGTACCCAGGGGTGCCCAGAGAAGGCCTCTCCCAAATGCCCACTTCACAGATGGCCAGGTTTAAGGGCGACACGGCGATGCTGACACCACCTGTCCCCTGACAGCCCTGAGAAGGAGAGGGGCCAGGAAGCTGGCCCTGGGCTGAGGGTCAGAGAAGCCCCTGCCGGGTCTTTGAACAGAGCAAGAAGCCTGGGTATGTGCTCAAGGTGTGACCAGGACACATCCTGTGGTGCTGTCCCTGACCATGCCTGTGAAGTGAGGACTAACTGCTCTCTCCTCAGAGGGCAGCTGCCAGGATCAGGCAAGACGAAGCTGTGACAGGCCTCTGTGAAGAGGAGGGCAGGACAAATGGCACTGTTATCACTGCCCTTGTTGACACCTGGGGCTCTCTGCAGCCTCGGGTTTCCGTTGACGAGTGCCTGTCTCTCTGCTTCCCAAGATGGGCCAAATCTGGGGGACGGGGTAGCCCCCCACAGCCCTCAGTCCCCCCTTCTTGGGCAACCTGCAGCTGCAGCATCCCAGCCATGAGGTCCAGGGGAGGGAAAGGAGCAGTAGAAGAAAGAAGGTAGAGCCAGGAGGCCCTCAGAGCTTCCTCTCCAATCCATCACCAACACCCAGGGAACAGCACAGAGAGGGCAGGTGGCTTCCCACAGTCACACAGCAGCAAACCAGGGGCAGGGCCTGGACCAGAACCCAGGCTCTCTTCACTCAGGTGTGCACATTTCTTTACATACAGACCTGACCTGAAGCTCTGTTCGGATAAAGGTTTTGGGGGTGGGTGGGGTGAGGTTTTTCTGTTTGCTTGTTCCTCAACTACATTTGAACAACATCCTCTGCATCACTTGCTAGGGACTTCTCTTCTCTCCCAAGAACTCTGCTCTCCAGAGAGTGGCTCACAGGGTCCCGGGTGGAGCTTGAAGGTGTTTCCATTCTGAGGTAGACAGCAACACCAATTCTCCAGGCCCATCATTCTCAGAAGAAACCCCCAAGTATCTTCAAAATCTGATATACAGGTTGTGACTTTATGGAGCTTTAAATATGGACAATAAAAGTATTAGCTGCTCCTTGCAGGACTGTAATCCTAGGCCTGGCGTGGGCAGGGAAAGGCACCCAGGTAGGCATCCGTTTGTAGCAATCACTTTGAAAACAGTATTGGAGTAAGGAGCTGTACCCAAACTCTGCAAAAGTTTGAATGCCACCGGGGGTGAGGCTCAGGCCTTGATGGTCCATGGCTCTTGATGCCAGCTGAGCAGCCCCTCCCTGCCTTGCTGTCCATGTGATTCCTGGTAAGCAGCTCCGGTCCTGCTCTGTTACTGAACCCTGGCCAGCCCTGGGTAAATCTCCTCCCATCGCTGGGCCTAGCAATTGTGACTGTGGGTCCCTAGGCAAGATGAACTGCTGAGCAGCTGAATGTGCCAGGCATATTGTGGAGGGCAATCCTAACGCTAGCATGTTGTGTGTACGTATCCATTAAATGTAGGGACAAATTCCTCAAGGTAGATATTCCACCTGTGTTTTATACCTATGCAAACGGAAGCAACCTGTCTGAGCACACAGAGGGAGGCAGGGATAGAGCAGAAAAACCTGGCTCTGTATGTATCAGAAGCCAGGAATTTTTCCCTAACACTCTACTGCCAGGAGCCCCAGCTTCCTACTCTATAAAGTGGGTTTGACTTGATGACCATTACATTTCCTTGCAGCCTCATGTTCTCACTATCAAGGACTCATGTGTTCTTCTGTCCATCATCCTGGCCCCTGGGATGGGGGCTGCTGAAGTTGGGGTAATCGATATTCCTCCAGCAGAGACTTGAGGGCAGAGGGCAACCTCAGGCCTCAGAGGGCCCGTGCAGCACCTTGTTCAGGAGCTGGGGTCTGAGCAGAGGGTCAGCGCTTTCACTCAACAGGCTTTTCACTCTGTGCCAAGTGATGATGGGGACACAGAGACAATGTGGAGACAGGTCCCTGTTCTGGAGAAGCTGCCTTACAATGGGGGAGAGTGTGAACCAGCCCCCAGGGGAAACATTGATTCTCTTCTGAGGGGTGGGGTGAAGTTCTGGAGAACAAAGAGTGGCCAGGCAATATATAAGATTCTACAAAGGTTCTCTCATGGTCAGGTTCATGTGTCAACTTGACCAAGTGGTGGTACCTGTTTGTCTGGTTGGGCAAGTGCTGGCCTGTCTGTTGCAATGAGGACATTTCATAGAATTAAATCATGATCACATCAGCTGCATCCACATCCATTTGTAATCAGCCAAAGGGGAGTGTCTTCTACAATGAGTGATGCTTAATCTAATCATGGGAAGCCTTTTAAGGAGGATTCAGAAGAGACAGGCTGTATTCCTGCTTTAGCTGGCGAGCCTCTCCTGTGGAGTTCATCCAGACCCTCCATTGGAATCATTGGCTTCACAACCTGCTCTGCAGATTTTGGACTCTGCGTTCCCATAGTCATGTGAGACACTTTTATAAATTTTATATTTGTGAGTGTTTGCTGTTGATTCTGTTTCTCTAGAAAGCCCTAATACAGGTTTCATGCACTAGGGTAACTTTCCAGAAACTGACAGCCTCCAGATGGGTCCCTGGACCAAATAAGTCCTGAAATGCAGAGTGGCCAGCCTTTCCAGAACATCAGCTAGTTCCATCTCCCCACCCCGTATTATTGACAGCCCCTTCCAACATGAAAAAGTTAGAATGGGCATAGCCCAAATACCCCTAAAGAGTGGGGTAGAAAGATTAAGGTGATGGTGGAGTTTACAGAGAAGGTAGGGTTTAATAAATGAGTATGACTGCTGAATCATTATATTGATATTTCTTTTAGTCTCCAGCATCTTAGAGCAGCTAGGAGTAAAAACCGACAATTGTGGAATTGTAATCCATACCAAACTCTGAATTCTGTTCTACAACTAATTGTTGTGCTGTGCTTTGAAATGTTTTGCTTTTTTTGTGTATATGTTATTTTTCATAAAAAAGGAAAAAAATGTGATGACAAAAAAACCTATATATTGGAGCAGCTAGAAGGAAAAATCTGAGATAGTGGTATGGTAGCCCATGACAAACTCGGAGATCTGTCCTGCAACTACTTGTTGAAGAGTGCTTTGAAAACGATTGCTTTTTTCTTTTTTTGCTTTGCATATATATATATATTTGATTATATAATTTGAAAAATTAAAAATAAAGAAGAGGAGCCAGGGTCTCCATAGGTGAGATATGAAGAGGTGAAGGTGTACGACCCATGCAGAGAAAGGCAGGAGGCTGGTGCGGCCAGAGGAGGCTGGCATGGCGGGCAGGCAGGGGCCAATCACTGGGCATATCTCAGCCCTGCTGAGGGCCTGCTCGTGCTGCATTTCTCTCCTCATTTCACAGGTAAGGAAATGAAGCCGGAAGAGTTTCAGCATCTTACCCACCGTCACTCGGAGAGCCAGTGGCGGAGCCAAGCCTTGAACTGCACTTAATACAGTCTGCTGACCACAGCAGCGGCCGTGTAGTCATTTCAAGCATGGAAATGACACAATCAAGATATTGCTGAAGTTACTTAAATCCCCTCCCTACCTGCTGGATGAACTCAGCCTAGCTGCACAGCCTCCCTGGCCTCAGTTTCCTCACCCTACGGCTGCTGGGGGTTCAGCAAGCTAATGTGTATAAAGAGCTTGCATTGCATGTGACAATCACTCCATGACTGCTGGTTATCAGCAAAAATACCTGGGCTTTGTAGGGTGGCAGTGAGGATTAAACGCAGCAAATGTGCACACACACATAGTAGTCACTAAATAAATGGGAGCTATCTTTATTAGTATTAAAAAGTTGGGTCAGAGTCATATGCCCCAAATTGTCAAAAAGGCACATAATATTTCTGATCATCTTTACCAAAAAAAAAATCTGCTTCCTCAGCTTCCCCTAGGTTAGCGTAGCTTCAACCCCAAGTTAGAATGAATGTCACTGGAGAAAATGAGTACAGCTGGGGAAGCCTCAGTGACGAATCAAGCAAATAAACACGTGACTCTTGCTAACAAACCATGCACAGCTCGAAGTCTAACTGATACTTGATCCTATAAATCGGATGCCTCACTAATCTCAAAGAAGGCCACAGGGAATCTGGATCCTCAAAGAAAAATGATTCCATGTGGGAAAAATGTCCACCCTTCTCTTTAATAGTATCTCACAATGTAGAGCTTCTACTCCAGTGCAAGCTCTGTGGGGGAAGAGGGGGAGACCTTTGCTTTCTTTGCCAAGACACCCCCCTGATGACGCTGGCCCACAATAGGCACTTGATAAACGGCTGATGGGAGGATGCACTGAGGACAGGTAAATGGGTCAGTTTCTAGAATCTCTGGTCCTGAAACAGGCCTCAGTCAGCAGCCTCAGGGGAGGGTCCTGGGGCCGAGTGGGGGTGCACATTTGACCTCCACCTGTATCAAACCTCTAGAGAGAGCATAGACTGGCTCCATGAAGACCCAGAGGCACAGCTGGGGCCCAGGGAGGCACAGTAGAAGGCAGGTCTCAGCTCCACATGCAATCTGATGGTACATCTGCCCAGAGGTGGCCCTCACTGGAAATGTGCAATGCTCAGTGGATGGTTATCTGGCTGGGGTTCTCTGGGGTGATGGCCTCCTGGGGAGGGAGGTAGCCCAGGTGGGAAAATCTCCCTTCATCCTACAATTAATCCAGTATTCAGTACTGTATGAACACTGGAGTGGGTTTTCCTACTTCAACCCACTCCTGAATCTTCCTCTTCGGAAATCCACTGATTCCATGAGAAAAGCCACCTCGGACTCTGCAATGGAGAAACCACCTCCATAAAAAAATCTTTGTGTCTCTTGTGAGGCCCTGGCCACGCGGGAGGTGTGGGCTCTGAACCAAGCGGCCATCTTTGGGCTACCACGCTCTGGCCTGTGCTTTGCCTTCTTGTGCCTCGGTTTCCCCATGTGTCTCATAAGCTAAGCAGACTAGGTGAGGTCCAGAGACCTTGGAGCCTTGGTTTCCAGGGAGTGGCCACAGGAGGCAGCTGATGAGTAGGGATGATAGGACACATACCTGTTGTCAGGGTGGGGGAAATGCAGCAGCCTCTCGCAGGCTTGGGGGTGACTGCGGGGTGGTGGGGTTCCTGCGGGGAGAAACAGGCCCTGGTGGCAGGCGGGCACAGGGCCTTCACCGAGGTCCATGTCCAGGAGGCTCTTCTTCTCTGTGCCTGGAGTGCGGTGGCCGTAGCTCCCATTGACTGGACAGAGAAAGACAGGGAGAGAGGGGAGGAGACAGAGTGAGCAGGAGCCCCTGCACCGGGGCATGGGGAAATGGTGGCCCCCTGGGTATACAACGTGGCACACAGCATGCTTGAGCCAAACCCTTGAGCAACTCTATGGCCTTCAAGGCCCCTGGGACACCTCATTTCATCCCCATAACCACTCGGCAAGATCAGTAACAAAATCTCCCATGTTCAGATGCAGATACTGAGACTACAGTGGTTAAATGACAATCACACAAACTCTGACCATTTACTAGGTCTCTGGCGTGAGGTGCAGGAAAGACTGGTGTATAAGACAGACCAACTCCTAGTCTCTTGGAGCTTATAACTTCTCACCGTCCGGTGAGACACCCTGTGCTCATTTGAGAATGTGCAAGAGGACATGCTGGGCTTGGTGGATGGACAGCTGCTGCTGCCTGGTGGGCTACGAGGAACCATCACTGACCTCACGTCCATCAAGGACATGGCAGACAGGAGGTGCTTGCTAAACAGCATCTGCTATGGTGGTGACCACAGCTCAATCTGAATTGTTTTCTAAATTGCATTACACCTTAGAAATACAGTCTACAGTTATTTACTACAGTTCCAGTTATACACTGAGTATCATCCATGGATCTCTGACAGCCTCACTAACGTTATGCCTTGCCTCACACAGCTCTCTGGGTTTCTATGAACATTAACTGAGGCAGTAGATGGGAAAGCAACTGAGGCAGTAAATGGGAAAGCCTTTGAAAAATGATATCAAGTATAATAAAAATGGAAGGCATGGCTATTGTAGTTACTTCTCCTCTCTGGGTTCCAGTTGTCTTATCTGTAAGTGTGAAGAGGCTCATTGGAAACTCTATCTCTTTAGGTCTCTGCCCTCCTACCTCTCACAATTGGGCTAAGGAGGAAAGCATGTGAGCTTTGGGACTCCAAAGACCTCGGGGCCAGCCCTGCACTGCCTCGTGGGAGCTGGCCCTCAGCTTCCTTGTGTACCAGGCGGGCAGTCGCAACAATTCTCTATAGATGTGTGAAGCTTTGAGAGCAGGGGCTGCAAAGCTCCTGTTCCAGTTGTGCTCCAAGAAAGGAGATTCCTCTTATTGCCAAATAGCACTGTGAAAGGTACTCAGTGCCCTGCAGATGCAACAAAACATCATTAAAAGGCCCAAGTACTGTCCAGGTACTCTCAACACTGAGCAAGATGGACTGTTAAGATGAGGAAAGAGCTGTCTCCAGAACACAATCAGACCCTTAAATGGCAGGACAACAGAAAGAGCAACGTTTGCTGAAGCGTGAGTGCCAGCCCTGAGCTATGACGTACATCCGTGATCTCACTCGAGTTTCAGCTGCCCTCTGAGGGACTTATTATTATTATTATTATTATTATTATTATTATTATTATTATTATTATTATTATTATTATTATTATTATTATTATTATTATTATCATCCCCATATTGCAGAGGAGAAAATGAAGGCTCAGAGTGGTTAAATCACTCACCCAACATCACACAGCTAGTAAAAGTCTGAGCTGAATCTCCAGCCCAGCCTGTCAGACAACCCCCTCCCCCCAGCCCCCGATATCTTAATCACTATGTGGTTAGAAGTAGCGTTAGGGAGCCCAAGCATCTCACCCCACTCCCCAAGACCCCCATCCCTGATCCTAATTCCAGGTTACCCCGAGGAGGCCCCTTCAGCACACAGCTACCCCTGTGGCAAAGCCAAATGCTCAGGGCTTTCATGTGCCCACCTGCCGAGCACTTGACAGTTTGTGGCTGAGAATGCAATGCCCTCAAGATGAGTCTCCAGGTTCCCAGGCCTGGGTGAGCCTGCTCGAGAGGGCTCTGATAAACATCTGCTCGGGACTTCCCAGCCTGAGCCCTGGGCCTGTGTCCCACGGTGAGGAATGCTCACTCCCACTGCCTTGGGCCACTCCTCACAAGCTTATTTTGTAATAACTTGGTTGTTTTTTAATTAAAAAGAAATCCCTGGTAACAAACGTGAATGGCCTGAGTTAATGAGAGCAGGCTGCCGCTGGTTGAACTCTGGTCTCTGCCTGGCGTTCTTTACTCGTTCCAAATCGTTTCTGCATGGGATTTTATTGTCCCACTGAGGCAAACCCTGGGGCTGGGCCTCAGAAAACTGGGTAATTTTATGACCATTAATAGCATTTGGAGCAGAGCGAGCTTAATCATGACATGGGTTGTTTTGCCAGGGCCTTTCTCCCCGAGACTTTGGGCGGCAGCTCTGAGCTTCCTTCAGAGACCCGCTGGCGCTTTGGGGGCCTCTGGGATACTTAGCCCATACTTCACTTAGGGCACGTGTGCAGAGATGGAACACGGGCCTGCGGGAAGGCGGTGGGAGCCCAGAATTTGTCAAGTCCTTATGACATGCCAGGGACCTTCAAACCTTGCAAGCATCCATCCCTGTGAGGCAGACTCATTATAGCCATTTTCCAGATGGAAAAGTTGAGGTTTGGAGAGATCAGGCAGCTTCAACCCAGTTCAAGGGTCTGTAACTGTGAAGCCACAGTTCAAACCCAGATGACTCAGGCTTCACAGCCCAAGTCCTGTCCTGCTGCCCCTCTAAACGAGCGTCCCCACCTTTGACTCACATGAGGATCATACTGGAGAGTCTTTGAGAATGTGACATACACTGCCTGAGTGAAACCATCAGGCCGCCTAAACTTGAAGTTTTGTGACACCTTTGCCAGGTAAGACCATGCCATTTACAGACATAAAGGCTCAGAGACTGAGTGGCCTGCCCAAGGTCACAGAGGGAGAAAGGGGCTCAGTTGAGCTGTGAACACATCACCCTCGGGGGAAGAAGCAGAGATTACTCAACAAACAATTGGGGGCCTGTTTGCTTCTCTGCTGGATCCACTAAGAGCCTTTCCTACAAGAAATAAACAAGAGCCATTTGGCTTCCCCGACCTTGCAGAGGGACACTGGGCACCAGAGTTGGCAAGTGACCACCCAAGGTCACACAGCATTACTGGCAGAGTCAGGGCCAGAACCCTGGTCTCCCAAGGCCCCTGCCAGGTTCTGCCCCAAGAAGCCCACTTTCACAAAGGCTGGGAGTTAAACCAGAGGCTGTAACATGTGTCGCAGAGATGACACTGCCACTGCAAAGATCTGGGTACCTTTGCCACCAGCTGTGCGAGCCAAGCCCTGTCTGGAAACCTCTTGCTGCATCCTGCCTGCTGGTGTCTTGCCTCGCTGTCCCCAAGGGCATCACAAGACCCAGATGGGTGAAGTCCCACCCTGCTTGTTCTCATCTCTGAGAATCAAGGGTGGAGTCTTTCCCAGGGGAAGCAAAGAAGTGAGAGGGGTGGGTCCGCCACTGACCTGAGGCTGGGGAGTGGGGGGTGGGGCAGGTGCCACGGAAGGGCTGGTACCCAGCAGCCCCATCTCCCTCTGTACAAGAGGGGCCAAGAGCAAACCCTGGAACCAGCTTTCCCCCATGTAAATGACACTTCTTTAGTAGCTCTAAGGATGAAAGGGGCCTGTGTTCATTTCAACAAATTGGTGAGAAATCCTAGAATGTCTGGACTGGAACTGACTGCTCATCCATTCTGTTTACAGATGAAGAAACCGAGACTCAGAGAGAGAAATGGCCTGCCTGTGGCCACACAGCAAATCTGTAGCAGACCCAGGACTGGCATCCCCAGGGCTAGAAAGAAACTGATTTGGTTACCTCTTCAAGCCTCAGTTTCTCCCTCTGTAAAATGGTGATAACACGTAACTCTCAAAATCATGGTGACGAATAAGTGAGATTATGAATACAATACATTTGGTAAAGTGCCTAGCACAGAGTCAGTGCTCAAAAACCAATGATGGGGGTGCAGGCCACGGTGGCTCAGCAGGCAGAGTTCTTGCCTGCCATGCCGGAGACCCGGGTTCATTTCCCGGTCCCTGGCCATGCAAAACAAACAAAAACCAAAAACAAAAAATGATGATGGGGTCAGTGCAAGGTGGTTCAGTGGTAGAATTCTCACCCACCATTCCAGAGACCTGGGTTCAATTCCCGGCCCATTCACTTCCCAAGAAACAAACAAACAAGCAAAAACAAACAAATGAAAAACCAAAACAAACCAAGACAGAAATTCAACAAATGGTGCTGCACTAAGGGGATACTCACATGGAAAAAGAATGAAATGTGACCCTGCCATACAGCACACAAGAAAAACAAACAAACAAAAACAATGATGATGATTTCTTGTATTTTTCCCAGAGCTCGGGGAGGCAGAGCCCTGTATGAGAAGTATTCGGTCCCTAGAAGGGCCAGGCCTGGCTCACCCTGAGCCTGGACACAGAGAGACAAGCAGCCAAAGCTCGGGGTTCACGAAATGCAGGATTGGGCAGCCTACATGAGTTCACAGCCAGCAAATCTAAAGCAATTGGCTCCGGTTACACACCAGAGAGGTTTGCAAATTACCGTAATGACTTGGCTATAAAGCAGCTCCACATATAAGGTGACTCCCCACAAGAATTTTAATTTCTGCTGCAACCTGCCAAGTCTGTATGCGAGCGGACAATGATGCATTCACCACCTCGGGCCCAGCTGCTGCCTCCTTGCAGCCCAAGGAGCAGCCGGCAGCAGGTTCAAGACTACACAATGACTGCCTCCTCTCTCAACAACAAGGAGAATTTTAGTGCTTACCAGGTGCTAGGTTTGGTGCTAGGGCACTGCACCTCACAGTTCATCAAAACCTGTTTGCAGCCACAACTAGTCTCAGAGGGGGCAAGTGATTTGCCCCAGCTCACACAGCAAGTGTAGGGCTCAGATTTGAAATGGGTCTCCTGACATCTAGTCAGCAAACTTTTCCTATAAAGTATCAGATGGCAGATAGCGGTCTCTGCCCCAACATGCTGCTGTACCACTACAAGAAGCCATAAATAATATGTAAACAAATGTATGGGACTATATTCCAATAAAACTTAAATGAGGAAAAAAAAACAGGTGGCGGGCTAGAATTGGTTCTTGGGTCACAATGTGCCAAGTCCTGATCTAGTGCAGCAGTTAGAAAGACAGGGATTCAAAATCTGAAACTACCATATTTTCTGAGCGGCACTTTCTTGCTTCTGTAAAACGGGAAGAATAAAATCGTCGCCACAAAGGGGAGATAGTGATGTGAAAATCACCACCAAATATTGCACGCAGGGCTGGCCCCCGGGGGCATTTCATAAATGGTAGTGCTTCAGCTTGGCTCTGGGCTGCATCCCCTCCCATCCCCCCCATCCCTGCTCCTGGGTTCACTCCCCGACCTGGGTGTTCCCTTGTACTCCTACCATGCCTTGCGCTGTGCTGTCACAATCCTCACCAGTCCAATCCGGGAAGTCTGACATCTCCCAAACTCCTCTGATGCTTTTCAGAGCCAAGCAAATGTGCATTTCCTTCTAGAATGTTCTCTGGTCTCTCTCTCACCCTCTCTGAACTCCCTCACTTCAGAGGTCCCTGCAAATAGCTGCCATTTTGTGCACCTACTACATATATGCCAGATACTTCACGTTTTGTCTCTAAATCTTCATGAAATAAAGTAGGGATTATACTACTCTAATTCCACATGCATACTTTAAAGTACAATTAAAGTATTGCCTCTCCCATGAGTCAGTGAAATCACTCAAGACAAGAATCTTGGAGCCCCAGGACCGCTGAATGTTACTGTGTCTGTAGACATGATTTTGTTCAATTTACTTCACCAACAGAAGAGAAAACAAGGACCTAGAGAAGAGAAGAGACTTGTCCGAGTCACAGAATGGGTTCTCTAGACACCTGGAGCCCACAGGTGATATTCCCCTCTCTTTTCTAGCAAACGGTTAAGTCCACAATAGGTGCTTGGAAACTTGGAGCATAGGTGGCTAAGAGGGGTGTTCCAACTTCACTTTTCTGCCTATTCTGTACCAGATACTGTGATTCAGGGAAATTAGACAGGCTTTTGTCAGACTCACCTAGGCTGAAGCCCTGCTCCACCATTAACTTCCAGGCTATTTAATCCTAGATGAGTTACCTCACCCCTGTGAGCCTTAGTTTCTTCATGTGTAAAATGGGGCCAGGAATCCCAGCTCCTGAGGGTGAGTGAAAGGACTAAATGAGATAATAAATGTGTAGTCTCTGGCATGGTATCTGGTCAGAGGCAGCCCTCAAGAAAGGTCCCTCCCTTTTGTTTTCTCAACAGGTAGGGGAGACAAGGTCACCGTGTCCCTGGGGCAATATACATCTCAGGTATGGAGGTCTCTGCTGCCACTGAAAGGGCAGCCTCAGGTCAATGGGGTCTTGCCAGTAGCCCCTTCCCCAGGAGTCTGAGCACAGGCTCTCCAGGCTCTCCAGGCTCTTTCACAGCTTTGCCCTCTGGGCCTCAGCTTTGCCCTCTGAGCCAGTGAGCGCCAGGACTATCCTTGGTGGTGTTATTACTAGGGGTTCCCCATGTGCCAGGCCAAAGCAAGAGGGCCCCACAGAGATGACAAGGGGCAGGACACAGAGCACCCTTCCTGGAGGGTGTTATAGATTGATTCGTGGCCCCCCAGAAGATGTTAAAGTCCCAACCCCCAATTCCAAGAATGTATCTCTATTTGGAAATAGGATCTCTAAAGAAGTGATTAATTAAGAGGCCAAACTGGAAGGTAGACACTGAGTTATGAAATTCTGGCATGCCATTGCCAGAAGGCTGCAGACTTGGGAGAAAGCCTGGCACCGAAGACCCCTTCATTTCAGACCTTCAGCCTCCAGAACTGCGAGATGATGCACTTCTGGTGCATTAAGCCATGCAGTTTGGGGTACTTTTAACACAAAAAAGCAGAGGCAGAGCCCCTTGTATTCATACTCCTGATTCACAGTCCAGGCCTTCCTGCCTCACGGTGCTGCCTCGTCACATCCTTTTTCCCCTCCTCAGAAAGCACAAAGACCAGCAGGAAGCGGAGGGGCTTCTGGAAAAAAAAAAAAAAAGAGAGAGCTACAGGAAGGTGGACAGCTGGGCTTTTTCTCCAGTCTCCATGGCCGGGCAAGGTGGATGAGTTGAGGCCCGCTCACTCGGCAGGGAGCCGCCATGGGGTATTCATGGCTATCGGGAGAACTTAACCTCAACAGGGCCTCCAGAGAGAGCCACCGTGACTCATGCTCGTGATCTCATGCCTGGCTGATGACTGCCCGCTGCCCCTTACACCAGACCGAAAGAACCCTATACATTCCCCTTTAAAGCGAATCTAGATTTCCAGGGACTTAGGCCAGTAAAACCCGAGCAGGCACCTCTGGATGGCGCCACAAAGAATGGGACAAAGCCCACAGCTCTGTCCCAGTCCAAGGGCAGGAAGCAAGTGGCCCAGGGCTGGTTACATGTGTAAGAGCAGGCATATATGTAAATAAACATATATGCTGGACAAGACTTTTATTCCCCCTCTGGCTCTTTTATTACTACTATATTTTTTTGTAGAAAAAAATTAGGAAATGTTCCTAGGCAACAATTAAATAGATTTTACTTATAAGGACGCCACCCAAAGAGAGTCACAGAAGTATTTTCCTGTGCATCTATATACATTTTTGACAAACAGTATAATATTATGCCCAGTTTCTTGTAGATTGATTTTTTCATTTTTCATGAATACCAGATTCTATGGTGCCAGCCATAGTATTAGCCTCTTTCCATGCCCGTACGTCTAACCCCAATTCCCAGATGAAATTGGGAACGTGATCTGTCCAAGGTCAGGCAGCTGGTAAATGGTGGCATCACCATGGCTCTGTCAGACTTGGAATGCAATGCTGACTCAGGCGCTGTTCCACATCATACAGATTTGGAGTAGATTTGCTCTCCAATATCGACTCTCTCCTTCCCTCTTTCTAATAGACCCCCATATTTCCCCTAACTGCTATAGGGTAGCAGTTGTGGTGGCTCAGAGTTGTGCATCCCAGAAGAATATGTTCTTAATCTTAATCCATTCATGTGAGTGTGAATCCACTGTAAGACCCTTTCATGAGGTTACTTCAGTTAAAATGTGGCCCAATGAGTGAGGATGGGTCTTATCCTCTTACTGAAGGTCTTATAGGGAAGGCCACGTAGAAGGGGAGAAGCCTGAGGGAAAAGCCAGAAGCTGGAAGTCAATGGAAGCCAGAAAAGAAAGGAGAAGACACCGCCATGTGCATTACCATGTGACACAAAGAATAAGAACCAAGGATCACCGGCAGCCGGCTCCAGCATGCTACAGTCTTCAGGGTGAAAGCATCACCTTGTGGATGCCTTGATTTTGGATTTCTCCTAGCCTCAAAACCATTAGCCTAAAAACTCCTGTTGTTTAACCCAGCCCACTGTATGACATTTGTTTTAGCAGCTGGTAAACTCAGACAACAGCTAAAAGTATAGACTCCAAAGTCAGCCTGAATAGGTCTGAATCCTGTTTTTGCCACTTACTTTTGTGTAACCTTGTCTAAGTCAAATGACTCAGCTTCTCCGTGCCTCAGTTTATAAAGCTGAAGTGAATTCTATGCCATTCATAAAGGCAGTACCTGGCACACAGTAGGCACTGTGTAAGTGTCTGCTGCCTCTGTTGTCATTTACCCCATTCCCAGAGTGGGTTGTAGAAAGCCTGAGCCAATCAGTATGATTTCCACCACAGTGCCAAACAGAGTGGCTCAGGAATAGACATATAAGGTGAGTTGGTTTAATTAGATAGAAACCTGGAATTTCCATTTCATGGTTGGGAAAGGAGCAGCCTCTCCTTCCCTGCATGTGAATGAAGAAGCATATGGCCCTGGGAGCTAGTGGAAACCATCTTGATTTCCCAAGGGAAGTCTACTGGAAAACATCAGTAAACTAGAGCATGAGAACCAACATCAGAGAAAATGAGTCACAGAACTAGTAATACCAAGAACCTACTGTGTTAACAGTAAGAGTCCCATAGTGTTTTAAGTCTGTCTCAGATGGTTTTCTGCAGCCCAAAGTGTTTTTTTTAATACACTATTCTTCTTCTATAATTACTATTCCAACAATCTTCGTCTTTTAACGAGAACATTTAATCCATTTACACCACTTACATTTAGTGCAATTACCAAAAATTGGGTTTAAATCTACAACCTTACTATTTGTTGTTTTTTTTTTTTCTTTTTTGGTATGGGCAGGCACCAGGAATCAAACCCGGGTCTCTGGCATGGCAGGTGAGAACTCTGCCACTGAGCCACCATGGCCAGCCCACTATTTGTTATTTATTTTTTTATGTTCTTTTTCTCTCCTTTCTTGCCTTCTTTCAAAGCAATACATTATTTTTTGTTGTTCCATTTTTATTAGAATGTATTTTAATACATTCTCTGATTATTCTTTTAGATTGGCTATCCTAGCAATTTCATCATACATTCCTGACTTATTACAACCTAATATGATTGATTCTTTACTACTTCCTGGACAACGCAAGAACCTTAAAACTCTTCAATTGCATTTACCAGTTTACCACCATACCCTACACACATTCACACAGACACACACACACACTCTGGTCTACTGCTGTGGATTTTAATTCTACAGATATTTTTCAAACTCACCAGATATTACTGATGTTTTCATAATCAATATTCATCTAAATGTTTTCCCTTTTTCTTGCTTTCATTTTCCTTCTGCATGAAGAATTTTAAAAAATTGTGAGTCTGCTGGCAAGAGATTCTCTCAACTCTTGTTTGTCTGAAAGTGTCCTTATTTCACTTTTATTTCTGAAAGATATTTTCACTGGGTACAGAATTCTAGGATGGCTGTTGTTTTCTTTCAGTATAATTACAGATTCATTCCACTGTCTTTCAACTTTCATCATTCCTTCTGTAAAGTGTTCTGTAAGTCTTATTGTGCTCTTTTGAAGGTCCTGCATCTTCCCCTTCCGTTTGACTATTTTTAAGATAGTCCTTTTTTTTTTTTTTAGTTTTCAGCAGTAGTGTGACTATGATTATGATTGCCTAGGTGTTATTTTACTTGTATTCATTCTGCCTGAGGGCTTCTTAAGTATACGACTTTATGTCTTCTCTCAGTCTTGAAAATTATCTCTTCAAAAATTGCCTCTAACCTGCTTTATCTTATCTCTATCTCTGTAGGACTATAGTTGCATGTATATAAGCTCTTTCATCATGTACCATATATCTTTTCTGTATTTTTCATCCTTTTTTAATATTAAGCCTTCAGTTTGGATACTATCCACTGGTCTATTTTCCAATTCACTGATCTTCTCTTTAACTGCACCTATTCTATTAAATTTTTCTTTCAAGTTCTTAAATTTAGTTAATACTTTCCAGCTTTAAAATTACAATGTGTTTATTTTTATAGATTACAGCCCTCTGCTGAAATTCTCCTTTGTTATCAATTTTCTTGAACATATTAATCAGTTATTTTAAAGCCTGTGTCTGATAACTCCAATACCTGCATATGACCTGTGAGTCTATATTTATCATGTGTCCCTCCTCCTGGTCCTGTCTCCTGGTATGTCTGGCAATTTTTTATTGAGTGCCTAAACACTGTATATGAAATTTTGTACAGGCTCCAGGTGATATCTTTCTCCAGAGGGAACATTCTTCTATTTCCTAAACAAAACAAAAGTGAGAAAGATCTTAATCCAGTCTGAAATTTAGCTGTTTTAAAACAGGGCTTCAGTCTTTGTACAGGGTGAGCTATTTCTGTTTTATTCTTTTTCTTATGATGCTGCCCTTCAAGAGCCCCAACTAAAAGTTGGAATGCCAGGGTCCCTCCTCTTTGACCTTGAACTTCAATAGCTGTCTTCCCAGCACTATAGGCTGCTGAAAACTTTGCCTAGCTTCTCAACCTATTAGCTGCCATACTCTGTTGACTTTTTGGCCTCACAGCCTGTGAGACTTAAGAATCAGCAAATATCTTTGGAGGAAAAGCAACACTGACTGTAAGGCTCATTTTTTGCACTCTTCATCTAGCTGGGATTTTTGTCTCTCAAGATCTGCTTGTCTTGGTAGCCCTAAACTCCAATTGTTATCTCCCCAGCATAGTAAGGATACAGAAAGCTCTGGTCAGATGTCTGACTTCTGGCCCTACATTGTTTACAAATTGGCAAGTGTCTGAAGGGAAGACATGGCAAAGGGTGTCATATTCACCTAAGTGCATTTCTGATCTCTCCAGGATCTCTGTCCCTCAAGTCTTGGCTGTCTTGGTAGTTCTCTGATGCCTTCAAACAGATGACTTGTCTATTTTATATATAGAGAAAGTTAGTTTGACACATCTTGATTTCCTATAGACAGAAGCAAAAATTGCCCTTTCAATAAATACTTTTAATGACTGAATGGTATTAAATCATATGGTTGCAAATATGTATTTGGTTAATACATATATGGCTAATATGTATTAAATCACATGGTTGCAAATACTTTATATTTAATGTATTCTCCGGAGCTGCAATTTATATTGTTTCTAGTTTTCCACTTTTCTAAACAATCATGTAATGAATGAATGTCCCAACAGATCTTCCTTCATATCCATCCAAATTTATGGCCTTAAGATAAATTCCTAGATGTAGGATTGCTGAGTCAAAGGAAATTTAAGCATTTTGCTACTTGTTGTCCAAGTTACCCTCCAAAAGGGGTATATCAATTTATACCATCAGTAGTATAGGAAAGCACCTATTTCCTTACACTCTCACTACTTTGAGTATTCTCATTTTTTTAAAAAAGATATGTTAATTTAACAGCTCGAAGTCATTTGTAATAGAAAAATAGGAGATAAACTATATATCCAATATTAGAAGAATGACTAAGTAAACTATAGTAATGTTACTCAGGAAAATTTTTATGTACTCATTAAATGTGATACAATAAAATACCACCAAAGTGAAATAAGTGTGGTCCAAAAACCTCAATTACTTAAAAGTGTGGAGTTGTGTTATTATTCAATTAATAAAAAAGATGATTTTTGTGTTTTTGTGTTAATGGAGGGGAGGAACAGCCCACAATACAAAAAGCAACTGAGAAAGTCTCAAATGGTTATGAAGTTGTCTTTTCTAAACCCATCAATTCTCCCCAAATCCCCAGAGTAAAGAAGAACTCTCATTGCCCCATTTGCAAGGAAGGGCTAGACAGATGTCAGGAAAAATTACCAATGGCCCAATATGTTTTAACCGAATTTATCTCATCATAAGGCATCTTATGGGTTTTACTGTATTCACTAAAGGTTTTAATTACAAGGGGAAATATTTATAAGAATTATAGTAGATGAAAAGGGAAGGATTTAAAATTCTAAATTCACCAATTCAATTTCTGAGCTTTCAGTCAACTGACAACTGTTGACACATTGACATGACATGACAAGTTGACATGTCAACTGACAGTGGAAGGTGGAAAAGGTGCTGTTCCACCACAGAATCTTTGAACAATTAGCAAAAACTGGAAGAGCCATCTTCCTTAAAACTCCAGAAAAGTTAAAAAGGTTGCAGTAACTGGCATTTTGGCAAGTGCCAAAATAAGAAAATGCAGCTTTAAAGACAGAAGGAAACCAGTGGAACCTTTGCTGGCCCCTGCCTCACCCCTTCCTCAGTGTAGTATGGAACCAGCCTGCAGTCCCATTGCCTGTCCTTGGCCTAGTTCAGGAGGGAGAGGAGTAATCCCATGTGCATACCAAAATACCACTTTTTTGTGCCAATCTATCAGGCGGCAGGCTTAAAGGCTGAATCAGGAAACTTCGTCTCAGGCCTACCCTCCCAGAACTTGCCATGCAGGCAGAAGCAGCTTGTAGACAGCTAGAGAAGTATTAGAAACAATTCCAAGTGATCTGTGGCAATGGATTACCTACTTTAAGTCATGCAGCTAGAGCACCACGAAAGGGAGGGAGTCTAATTCATTGGAAGTAGAAGGAACATTCAAATTCCTGTAAATGGGAGTTTTTAAGGCCCTGAGCAAGGACAAGCCTAGGACAAGATGCAGGTTCAGAAAAGACAGAAAGGACCCTGCATGTCACATTGCCTTGGCCTGCTGTTCCTAATATAAAGGCTAAACTCTGAAGGAGGGTACCAAGCAATGCACAGCCAATTATCAAAGGCTGTCTAAAGTGTTTTGGCTTTGGTTCCTTTGTTAGACTTTTGTTAAAGTGTTAGACCCTAGCACTCAAAGAAATCTCTGTCATAATAATAGCTGACTGCAAACTTCAGGGACAGATAGCTAAGGGACTAAATCCCAGAGTTAACAGTTTTAAAATATTAAAATGTACAGTGTGCATCAAAAGACCACAAGACCAAAAGCAAAACAAAACAAAACAAAATTATGGCCCATCCAAAGAAACTAGATAAACATTCAGAAACCATCAATGATGAAGACCACACTTTCAACACACAGACAGTGAGCCTCAATATGCTCAAGGACATAAAGGAAAACACAGAGGAAGGACTAAAGGATATCAGAGAAACAATAAACGAACAAGAAGAGATTCTCAATAAAGAGACAGGAATTCTGGAGTTAAAGTCCACAATAACTGAAATTAAAAATTTCAATGACAGATTGGAGCTGGCAGAAGAAGAATCAGTGATTTCAAAGATAAGATAGTTGAAATGATTCAGGAGTTGATGCAAAAATATATATATATTTGTTTTTAAAGCAAACAGAGTCCAAAGACCTGTAAGACACCATGAAGCATACCAATAAATGCATTATAGGAGTCCCAGAAGGAGAAAAGAGAGAAAGGTACAGGAGTAATATTCAAAGAAATAATGACAGGAAATGTCCCAAATTTAAGGAAATACATAAAAATGTACATGAAAGCAACCCAATGAACCCTAAACAGGATAAACTTGAAGAGAACTACACCCAGACACATACAACGCAAACTGTCAAATGCTAAGAAAAAGGAAAGAATCCTGAAATTTGCAAGTGAAAAGCAACATGTTACGTACAAAGGAGTCCCAGTAAGATTAAGAGTAAATTTCTCCTCACAAACCATGAAGGAAAGAAGGCTGTGGGAGGATATGTTTAAAATGTGGAAAGAAAATGATTGCCGGAATTTTATATCCAGCAAGATAGTTTTCAAAGATGAGGGAGAGATTAAGACAATGCTGGATAAACAAAAGCTGAGGGAGTTAGTCAGCTTGCCCTAGCAGGAATAGAAAGGGAGTTCCTCAGATTAAAAGGAAAGGACACTAGTCAGTGGATCAACATGGCATAAATAAAGACCTCTGGTGAAGGTAATTATATAGGAATTATAAATGCCAGTATAATTGCATTGTCTTTCTTGGTATGTAACTCCATTTTTTACTTCTTAAAGGCCCAAAAATGCAGATGAATAAAAAGTAATGATAAATTTATGACTTTGGACATACAATGCATAAAGATATAATTTATAATAAGAACAACAAAAAGATGGAAGGACAGATGAGTCAGGAACAGTATATGTGAATACCGTTGATGTCAAGTTGGTATTGAACCAAACGTGATAGCTACAGATTTAGGATGCTGAATTTAAGCCCCATGGTCACCTCAAAGAAAATATATGAAAAATATATACAGAGGGAAATGAGAAGGGATTACAAAAGACAATCAAATAAATATGAAAGTAGGCATTAACATAAGAATTGAGAAAAGTATAAGACTTACAAAACCAAGTGGCAAAATGGCAGAAGAAAGTCCTGTATAAACAGTAGTTACTTTAAATGTAAATTAATTAATCTCTCCAGTCAAAAGGCAGAGATTAGCAAAATGGGTAAAATAAAAAAAAGTATGACCCAGCCAAATGCTGTTTACAAGAGACTTGCCTTAAATTCAAAGACAAAAGTATGTTGACAGTGAAAGGATGGAAAAAATATATACCATGCAAATAGTAAAAAAAAGAGATCTGGGGTACTTTACTTTATCAGATAAAATACACTTTAAGTAAAAAACTGCAATGAGGGACATAAGGTCATTATATACTGATAAAGGGATCAATTCAACAAGCAGACTTATTATAAAAATATGCACTTGTTTTAGTTTGTAAGTTGCCAGAATGCAACATACCAGAAATAGAGTGGCTTTTACAAAGGGAATTCAATAAGTTACTAGTTCACCATTTGAAACCCATAAAAATGTCCAAACTAAGGCATCCAGATGTAGATACCTTAATTCGAGGAAAGCCGATGGGTTTGGAACACTTCTGTCAGCTAGGAAGGCACGTGGCTGGCATCTGCTGGTCCCTTGCTTCTGGACCCTGTTGCTTTCAGCCTCTGTTCCTGTGGCTTCTCTGGGGCTGGCCTTCATCTCTTGGCTTCCCTTGGCTCTCTCCAGGTTCTGGTTTGCTTAACATCTCATGGGAAGGCATATGGCAACATCTGCTGAGCTCCAAGTACCTCCAGACATCCATATCTCTGTCCTCTGAAGCAAATTGTTCTCCAAGCGTCTACATCTGCTCTCTGTCAGCTATGAACTTTCTCCAAAATGTTTCCTTTTTCAAAGGACTCCTGTAACTTATAAAGACCCACCTTGAATGGGTGGAGTCACATCTCTTATAAATAAAAAGGTCACACCCACAATTGGGTGTGCCACATCTCCATGGAGATAATCTAATCAAAGGTTTCTGCCTTACAGTATTGAATCAGGGTCAAAAGAAATGGCTGCCCCCACTAGACTGGATCAGGATTAAAATATGTCTTTTCTGGTGCACATAATATTTTCAAACTGGCCCTGCTCCTAACAGAAAAGCCCCAATGTATATGAAGCAAATATTAACAGATCTGAAGGGAGAAATAGACAGCTCCACCTAATAGTAGGAAACATTAATTACCACTTTCAGAAATGGATAGAACATCTGGATGGAAGATCAATAAGTAAATAGAAGACTTAAACGATACTCTAAACCAACTAGACCTAACAGACATATATAGAACATTTAATCCAACAATAGCAGAATGCACATTCTTCTCTAATGTGTGTGAATCATTTTCCAGGGTAGAACATATGTTAAGTCGCAAAACAAGTCTCAATAGACTAAAAAAATACTGAAATCATACAATGTATCTTTCCCAACCACAATGGAATGAAGATAGAAATCAACAACAGAGGAATAATTGTAAAATGAACAAATATGTGGAAATTAAACAATGCATTCTTAAACAACCAATGGGCCAAAGAAGAATTCACAAGGGAAATTAGGAAGTATCTTGAGGCAAATTAAAATGAGAACACAACATACCAAAACTCACAGGACACAGCAAAGGCAGTGCTGAGAGGGAAATTTATAGTTCTAAATGCTTACATTAAAAAAGAAGAAAGATCTCAAATCAGAGACCTAATCTCATAATTGAAGGATCTATAAAAAAGAAGAGCAAACTAAATCCAAAACAAGCAGAATAAAATAACAAAGATAAGACATAGGCAAATGATGGGGAATAAAAAAAACAATAGAAAGACTCAGCAAAACAAAAAGCAGGATCTTTGAATAAATCAATAAAATTAACAAAACTTTAGCTAGAGTGGCAGAAAAAAGAGCAAGAACAAAAATAACTAAAATCAGAAATGAGAGGGGTGACATGACGACCGACCCCACAGATGCAAAAACAATTATAAGAGGATACTATGAACGATGTACGTCATCAAGTTAAATAGCCTAAATGAAATGTACAGATACCTAGAAACACACAAACTACCTATACTGACTCAAGAAGAAACAGACTGTCACAACAGACCAATAACAAGGAAAGAGACTGCATCAGTATTTTAAAACCTCCTAACAAAAAAAAGCCAGGACCAGGTGGCTTCACTGGTGAATTTTACCAAACGTTCCAAGAAGTAAGACCAAACCTGTGCAAACTCTTCTAAAAAAGTGAAGAGGAGGGAACACTCCCTAACTCAATTCTATGAGGCCAACATCATCCTAACACTAAAGACAGATAAAGATACCCCAAGAAAGGAAAATCACAGATCAATATCTCTTATGAATACAGGTGTAAAAATCCTCAACAAAACACCAGCAAACTGAATCCAACAGCATGTTAAAAGAATTATACACCATGATGAAGTGGGATTTATTTATTCCAGGTATGCAAGAGTGGTTCAACATAAGATCATTTCAAGTGACAGAGGAAACCCCTTTTTGATAGAAAACACTTAGAAAACTAGGAATAGAAGCAAACTTACCCAATATAGTAAAGGGTATATATGAAAAACCCACAGCTAGCATCATACTTGGTGAAAGACTGAAATCTTTCCTCGAAGATCAGGAATAAGAAAAAGATGCTCATAGTCACCACTGTTATTCAACATGGTACTGGAAATTCTAGCTACAGCAATTATGCAAGAAAAATATATTATAGGCCTCCAAATCGGAAAGGAAGAAGTAAAAGGGTCTCTATTTGCAAATGACATGATCATATATATATTCAGCAGTCATACTCGTTTGTTAAATCCTATTTTCTCTGTTATACCTCCTCCTTCTCTTCTGATCCTTCTCCCAATCTATAGGGATCTTTAGGCAATGCCAGTTCTGACTTTTTCATGTTGAGAATGGGTGTCAACACTAAAGGATGGGGGAATGTAATTAACTGATAATCTTGGAAAGCCTGGTCCCTCTGGGTTTCAGGATGACCAACTGATATTTGACAAGGGTGCCGAGTCCATTCAATGGACAAAGAATAGTCTCTTCAAATTGTGTTGGGAAAACTGGATATCCATATGCAAAAAAACTGAAGGACCCATACCTCAAAAAATGAACTCAAAAATGTTTTAAAAAAAACTAAATATAAGAACCAGAACTATAAAACTCCTAGAAGAAAATATAGAGGAACATTTTGCAGGACCATGTGTTAGACAATGGTTTCTTAGACTTTACAAAAGCAAAAAAGAAAAAATAGATCAATGGAACATCATCAAAACTAAAAACTTTTGTGCATCAAGGGGCTTCACCTTGAAAGGAGACAACCTGAAGAACGGAGATAATATTTGGAAACCCCATATCTGATAAAGGTTTCATATCCAGAATGTATAAAGAAATCCTACAATTCAACAACAAAAGACAAAGAAACCAATTAAAAAATGGACAAAAGACCTGAGTAGACAAAATTATGAAGAAGATATACAAATGGCCATAAAGCACATG
Source organism: Myrmecophaga tridactyla (assembly GCA_004026745.1). Taxonomy (NCBI): domain Eukaryota; kingdom Metazoa; phylum Chordata; class Mammalia; order Pilosa; family Myrmecophagidae; genus Myrmecophaga; species Myrmecophaga tridactyla. The sequence goes on from PVIY010005510.1 coordinate 85,139, forward strand.
CAAAGATGCTCAACGTCATTGGCCATTATGGAAATGCAAATCAAAACCACAATGAGATACTGTTTCACACCCACTAGAATGGCTACTATTTAAAAAATGGAAAATAAATGTTGGAGAAAACACAGAGAAATAGGAACACTTACTCATTGTTGGTAAGAATGTAAAATGGTGCAGCCGCTGCGGAGAACAACTTGATGGTTCCTCAGAAAGTTAAGTAAAGAATTACCATTTGACCTGACATTCCATCTCTAAATATATTCCCCAAAGAACTGGAAACAGAGCCTCAAACAGACATTTGCACACCAATGTTCCTTGCGGGATTATTCAAAATTGCCATAAGATGGAAGCAACCCAAGTGCCCCATCAACAGATGACTAGATAAATAATATGTGATATATACATGCAATGGAATATTATTCAGCCATAAAAAAAGAATGAATTTGTGATACAGGCAACCACATGGATGAACTCTAAAGACATCATGTTGACTGAAATAAGTCAGACATAAAAGGACAAACACTGTACACTCGCACTGATATGAAATAATTAGAATAAGCAAATTCATAGAATAAGAAACTAGAATACAGTTTACCCTGGAGTCAGGGTCAGAGTAGGGAATGGGGAGTTTAATGTTTCACTGGTACAGTTTCTGGTTTGGATGATGGAAAAGTTTTGGTAATGGGTGGTTGTGATGGTAGCACAACACTGTGAATGTAATTAACACCACTGTTAATTACATTATAATTATAATTGATTATATATTTGAATATGGTTAAAAGGGACATTTTAGGCTGTATGTATGTAACTAGAATAATTTTTTTTTAGAATAAAAAATTTCTTTTAAACATAGGACTGTACACACATTCAGTGAACCCTAATGTAACTATGGCCTATAGTTAATAGTACAATTATAATACTCTTTCATTAGTTGCAACAAAGGTGGTACCACACTAAATGCAACATGTTAATAATACAGAAAACTGTATGAGGGGGAGGATATATGAGAATTCCGTATTTTATGCATGATTTTTCTGTAAACTTACAACATTTATAATTTTAAAAAATCTATGTACTGGTTTGAAAGGATGTATGTACCCTAGAAAAGCCATGTTTTAATCCTAATCCCATTTTGTAAAGGCAGCCATTTCTTCTAATCCTTATTCAGTACTGTATGTTTGAAACTGTAATTAGATCATCTTCCTGGACATGTGACTCAATCAAGAGTGGTTGTGAAGATGGATTCGGTGGAGACGTGTCTCCACCCATTCAGGATGGTCTTGATTAGTTTACTGGAATCCTATAAAAGAGGAAACATTTTGGAGAATGAGAGATTCAGAGAGAGCAGAGAAGAATGACATAGCCACGAGAAGCAGAGAGTTCACCAGCCAATGACCTTTGGAGATGAAGAAGGAAAACACCGCCCCAGGAGCTTCATGAAACAGGAAGCCAGGAGAGAAAGCTAGCAGATAATGCCATGTTTGCCATGTGCCCTTCCAGCCAAGAGAGAAACCCTGACTGTGTTCTCCATGTGCCGTCTCACTTGAGAGAGAAACCCTGAACATCATCGGCCTTCTTGAACCAAGGTATTTTTCCCTGGATGCCTTAAGATTGGACATTTCTATAGACTTATTTTAATTGGGACATTTTCTTGGCCTTAGAACTGTAAACTGGCAACTTATAAATTCCCCATTTTAAAAGCCATTCCATTTCTGGTATACTGCATTCTGGCAGCTTTGGCAAACTAAAACATATTTTGGTACCAGGAGTGGGGTGTTGCTGCAGTTTGCAAATACCAAACATGTTGGAACGGCTTTTTAAATGGATAAGGGGAAGAATCTGGAAGAGTTGTGAGAAGCGTGATAGAGAAGGCCTACAATGTTTTGAAGAGACTGTTGATAGAAATGTGGATTCTAAAGACACTTCTGATAAAACCTTAGACAGAAATGAAGTATATGTTATTATAGACTGGAAGGAAGACGAGCCTTGTTTCAAACTGGCAGATAATCTGGCAAAATTGATGAGTGGCTTTGGCTGGAAGGCTGATTTTAAAAGCCATGAATTTGGATATTTAGCAGATGAGATCTCCAAATTGAATGTTGAAAGTGCAGCCTGGTTTCTCCTCACAGCTTATAGTGAAGTGAACAGGAAAGAGATAAGCTGAAAACTGAACTCTTGGGTACAAAGAAACTAGAAATTGATATTCTGGAATATTTTGGGCTTCAAGGAAGGGAGACCCCAGAGAATAGTCCCTCACATGAGGTCTTGGACAAATGTGAAACCAGTCAGCCATTTCAGAGTAAGCCAGGATTGGACAGGGAGTTATCCAGGAAGGATCTGTGGAAACTCCTTATGTCTGATGGTCATGGTCCAAGGCTACTGCATAGAAAGCCAACAAGAGTGCTGTGGAACCTGTATAAACAGAGTCACTGCCAGTCTGGACTGGGGGGTTCAGAGAAGGGACACATTGGAGGAAAAATAACTTCAGAGGCAAAACCATGGAGGCTGAGGTCTGAAGTCAAGAAACCTCAGGCCAGAAGAGTGGATCCACCCAAGCCCGTGGAGAGGGTGAGTTTGCCCGAAAGGCAGAGGATGGGCCTTCCATCTCATTGCAGTGGAAGAGTCATGCAGCCTCAGGCCTTGGAGAGGGTGAAGCACATTCCTCGGGGTTTGGGGAGAGTCTGGCTGCCACCACATGGAGGGGTTGAGTGTGCGCCCTAGAGATGGCAGAGAGCCCGGATACAGCCCCGATCCTTGCAGAGGATGAAGCCAAGAAAAAGGTGGTCTCCTCAATGTCCCCCAAGGTTGCATTCGGAGAGAGGCAATCCACTGTGTAGGCCCTAAGAAAGGGTGGGACTGCCACTTTCTAAAGCCCTGAAGATAAATGACTCTCAGACTTTGAAATCTAATGAACTTTGCCCTGCGGGTTTTCGAAACTGCATGGGTCTGTGACCTCTGTGCTCCTTCCTTCCTATGGAAATGAGTATATGTATCCCATGACTGTTCCTCCTTTGTATGTGGCAGTAAATAACTTATCTGAGTTTCACAGGTCCAGTGCCAGGGGATAATTGTGCCTTAGAAGAGACCATGCCTGTAACTAACTTTGACAGGACTTTGTACTGTTTCTAACTTTGCATTTCATTTGTATTGCTGCTGAAATGGTTTAAAGATTTCTGATATTGTGATGGAATGAATATATTTTGTATATGGGAAAAACATATCTTTTTTAGGGTCCAGAGGGTAGAATGTAGTGGTTCGAAAGATGTATGTACCCTAGAAAAGCCATGTTTTAATCCTAATCCCATTTTGTAAAGGCAGCCGTTTCTTCTAAACCCTATTCAGTACTGTATGTTTGAAACTGTAATTAGATCATCTCCCTAGACATGTGACTCAATCAAGAGTGGTTGTGAAGATGGATTCGGTGGAGACGTGTCTCCACCCATTCAGGATGGTCTTGATTAGTTTACTGGAATCCTATAAAAGAGGAAACATTTTGGAGAATGAGAGAGATCCAGAGAGAGCAAAGAAGAATGACATAGCCACGAGAAGCAGAGAGTTCACCAGCCAGTGACCTTTGGAGATGAAGAAGGAAAACGCCTTCCTGGGAGCTTCATGAAACAGGAAGCCAGGAGAGAAAACTAGCAGATAATGCCATGTTTGCCATGTGCCCTTCCAGCCAAGAGAGAAACCCCGACTGTGTTCGCCATGTGCCTTCTCACTTGAGAGAGAAACCCTGAACTTCATGGGTCTTCTTGAACCAGGGTATCTTTCCCTGGATGCCTTAGATTGGACACTTTTATAGACTTATTTCAACTGGAACATTTTCTTGGCCTTAGAACTGAAACTACCAACATATATATTCCCCATTTTAAAAGCCATTCTGTTTCTGGTATATTGCATCCCAGCAGCTAGCAAACTAGAACAGTCTATGCACACTAAAAATAACTGGCATGGTAAAAAGAACGGAAAATTGATCCATCAAATGTTAATTCTTTCCTTCACTTAACACATGGGTACTGAATGCTTATTTTGTGTCAGGACAGTTCCAGGCCCCAGGAAAGCTGTGATGATCAAGACAGGAAAATCTCTGCTCTCATTCAGTTTACATTCTTGGTAGGAGAGAAGACAATTTCAAAAGTAAACAATTAAGTCTATGCTATAATATCAGGTAGTGACAGATGTGAATTAAAATAACATAAAGGGATTAAAATAAAGTATTGTAAATGATGGACTGTAGTTAATAGTACAAGTATAAAAATGTTTTTTTCATGAATTTTAACAAATGTACCACACTAACGCAAGGTGTTAATAATAGGGTGGTATATGGGAAGTCTGGATTTTATGCATGATTTTTTTGTAAACTTAGTACCTCCCTAAAGAAAAAGCAGGAGGAGGAGGAGAAGGAGGAAGAAGAAGAGGAGGAGGGGGTGGAGGAGGAAGAGGAGAAGGAGGAGAAAAAGTGAGAAAGTGAAGGGAGATGGGGATGACAGATTAGGTCTTGCCAAGGCAGTGGCATTTCAGCAGAGACCTCAGTGAAGGGAAGGAAGGATCCAGATGAACATTGGTGGTGGTGGGGGGAATATTCCAGGTAGAGGAAACAGCAAGTACAAAGGCCCTGAGGCAGGAGTGTTCCAGAGAGTAGGAAGATAAGCAAGCTAAATGTGACTGGAGCCTAACGAGTCAGGGTGAGAGAGGTAGGCAATGGGGTCACAGAGAAAGCAGGGCCTGACCTACGGGGTCTCATGGTTGTGCTAAGGATGCTGTGTTTTATTCCGGTGTGGGCAGCATAAACTATTCTGGTGGAGAGTGAGAGCAGGGAGTAGACCTGATTGACAGTGTGGATTGGTATCTGAGTTTTGTGCTGAAAAAAAGACTTTAGAAGAAAGAGAGTGGATGACATGTGAGTGGTGGTTTTAGGATTAGGAGTGTTTTTTAAACACTCTATGTCCCTTTTGGGGGGGTGAGGGAACTGTACTGAATTCTGATTATGACAGTGGTTACATGACTCCATCATTTGCTGGAACTCACAGAACTGTTCGCCAAAAAGAAAAAGGAAGTGAGTTGCGTTGCCCTTCATTGAAAAGTAATTTTTCAAAATCTTTATATTCCACATTTTGAAATATTTCGTATTGTTTTTATAATGCAAACACTATGCAAAAGCTAATCCTTAGAATAAACCGGAAGGCTGCCACCCCTCACTGACCGTCATCCAGTACTCCTGGTTTGTGCGCCGGACCCCGCCCCTCTCAGCTCACAGGGAGCTAGAGGAAGGGGTAGCGAGGGGCACACCCCCGTGCTGGCCCAAGGGATCTCCTGGTAGGTCTTCCCTTAAGGACTCAGGAACACCTATGTGAGCTCATGCTAGCCCAGGCTGCCTCGCGACCCAGGGCCCCCGCTCTGGCTAAGGTGGCCTGAGCAGCCCGAGAACCAGATGCCTCTGCTGGAACCCTCTCTTCCTCCTATGGCACCTCACAGCACCGCCCCCCCCCCCCCACACACACACACAGTGACTCCCAGCTTCTTCCCTGTGAAAGGTGGCCGGACACCAGCTAGACATGACTGCTAGTGCACGCTTCCCAGGGGAGACTCTGGGTTGAGTATGGGGTGGGGGGTAAAGCAGGGCCCCAAGAAGCTGGAAGAGAAATGTATTGAGTGTATTTAGTGCATACAAGCATCTCCCAGGGGTGGGAAGAGAGGTGGCCTAGTAAACGAACCCCCATGTCCCCTAAATTTCTCAGAGTCTATGTTTTATCATGCTAAGCCATCATGATTCCAGCTTTCATGATGTGAAAGTTCCAGGCTTCTGGGATTCTAAAATTCCCTGACTCTCTCATTCTGAGATAATGCAGTTTTATGAAACTAAGCATCTAAATCACTGTCCTTCTAAGATGCTGTGGTTTCATAAACCAGACATGAGAAGCGTCTCTGATGCTGGGGTTGTAAAATTCCCTGATCCTCTGATCCTAAGCCCTGCCATTTCCTGTTATGCCCTGGAGCCCCACGTGAGTCTCTGCCTGGATCATCAGCGAGGGATACTAACAGTGACAGTGACCAAAAACTGCTCTTACCCAAGCGCAAAACTGCCAGGAAAGAAATGGGAGGATAAGAAATGGCTGTCGAAATCTATAAAAACTTCTCAAAGACAAACATATTCCATCTGTGTTTTTTTTCAGTAAACACAGGACCGTAAATGTTTATGTCAGGCATATATTTATTATTTCATGTTTGGCCTTTTTTTTTTTTTTTTCCTAACCTCCCCCCACCCCCACCCCTTAAATCAAGCTAATTAGTCGACTCCTATGCCCACACTGTTTTTCTGGGTTTTTTTCCTCTAACAGATGAACTGTGGAAAAGATGGACTCTGTGGAAAAGATTATTTGTTCCATAATGTAACCAGAGAGGCTGACAAAGCTGACTGGGATGTCACAGGGTTTGCTTTGGCTTCTGAAAAAATATCCCATCCCCCCCACCCCTGATGTGAAACCATCCAGCTCCCAGGGCCTCCTCCTCCAGGGAGCCTTCCTTGACCAGCCCTGACCCACAGGGCTTTCTGCTCTCCCCCAAAGGACCTACAGCAAGTGCTTCGGTCTTCACCCCCAGCCTGCCGGGGCCGGGGATGCCTCACACATCACTGCAGCCAGGGGTTCTCTAGGGTGGGGATGCTGGAAATTGATGGGGACACTTCTGATGGTCACAACATTTGGAGCTACTATCCTTTAGGACCAACACTGCAAGCCCCAGCCAGTTCTATGCCAACTGTTGAAAATCTCACCAGACATTCATGCAGCCAATAAGCAACCCGATCTTCTAAACATCTACAGCACAGCTCCACAAAGTGCTTTTTCATGATTTGAGCACACACTGAATTTTCCAGGAATAGAACTACCACGTAAATTAAGGAATGACCGTACAGTGTTTACTTTGGATCTCGGCCAGGAGTTGTTCACCGTTTCAGAAAATCGTGTCACCCTCGGCCACTCTTGCTTGTGACATCTGTGTGTCTGCAGCCGTCGCTGACGCTCGGGGATACCCATACAGGTGCAACTGACGGTGTCATCGTGTCTTCTGGTGTCCTCGGCCTGAGCCCTTGTAGGTGGAAATGCACGCGACTTACGACTTATCTCCCTTCTATCTCTTCTTTATGTGACAATTAAAAGCTTTGTATGGAGTTTAAATATATATATATATATATATATATATATATATATGGGGCAGGCGTGTTCCATTGTCTGTGGGTTTCAATTCAGGAGGGTAAAGGAGGTAGCACAAAAGGGGTCCTGTTGGAAAAAGAAGGTGCTGTGGAGAACCACTGACCCAGGCCAAACGCCCCCTGCCCCGCCGAGGTGACACGTGAGTGGTGGCAGAACTAGAACTTGCTCGGCTCAAGTGTGTCTGATTCCAAGCTCTTTCTACCACGCTGAGATACTCCAAGGGCAGGACCAGTCGCGATTTCTTTGAATCCCAGGGTCTATTTCTGGATTCAATGGCAGTTCCCTGAGTCCAGAAGGAACCCACAAGGAGGAAGGCTCACGATTCCCACGCGGGCTCCCCGGGGAGATGAGGTGGCAGCCAGGACCTTGTGCTGGGGCTGGGAGGAGGTGCCAGGCTGACTCTGGGGAGCCCTGGAGAGGCAGCCCTAGGAGGTGGCTGCGGGCAGGTGCAGTCTCTGAGCATGGGCTTTCAGCAAAGGTTCAGGTGAGACTGAGCTCCATTCCCCACCCCTCTCCTCCTCGCTGCAAACCTCCTTCTCTTGCTGCGTTGCCTGTTTCAATGACTCAGAAGCTCTTTTCTCTTCCTCACTTCCCATGCCCAATCCCTCCATTCTCCCCCTTAACAGCTCTCAATGCATCCCCTCCACACCATCTTTGCCTCGGTTTAAGCCAACACCATCGTAACCTGTTCCCCTGGAGAGCTGCCCTGGCTCTTTTCGGCCCTTGAATGCAACCCGCCCACTCCACCACAGCCAGAGAGATCTTTCTAGAGCACAAAAATGTGACTATGTCTGGCGCTGCTCAAACCCTCCATGGCTCCCCCTACCCAGGTGATAAGCTTTGAATGCCAAAGCTGGGCATTCTCATTCGTTCCCACAGTGCCCACCTGACTCCTGTCAGTTTCGGCTGGCCAGCAATGCCCAGCTGCTCCCAGCTCCCCAGTTCTGCCCTGCATATTTTCCCCCCTTGCCCTTGCTGTCCCCTGCACTCTCCCCTTCCCTCCTCTGCACCGCAGGGCCCTGTGTGCCCCCGTCAGAACTCTCCTTCCACGGTGTAGTGTAGTGTATGTTTAAGCGCATCGAACACAGTGTGGAAAACAAATGCATAAAAGAACAAACATAGAAATGAACACATTGGGTGCAAGTTGGGCTAGGCCTTGAATGATACCTGAACCTAAGCAGCCAAGAAAGGCTGAGCCCAAATGTCAGAGAGACAAGAAGCCCATTCTCTACGATGGAAGCCCCCGCCCCATCTCTAGTGGGTCGGTCAGGCCTCAGACCCCTCTCCAGCCATTACAGCTTTCTTGGTTGAAACCCACTGATTTCCCTGAAGAGATGGGAGATGTAAACATAAAGAACATTTCAAAAAATGTGTCTGAGGGAACATAAAGCAGCATCTAGCAATATTTTCATTCCAAACAGGAGAGGGCCTCTGCAAGGGGCAAGGAGATGGCACCCTTGGCCCCGCCTGCAGCTCTGCTCTGGGCTGCACTGGCTCACACAGGTCCATCTCGATTTTGACTTCTGAAGCTGGAAGAGGGGACTTCTAGGAAAATATAGCTGATGAGTGGCAGCCCATTCGGGGACGCCCACTGCCCATAGCTGCTGCCCAAGAAGAAGCCTGAACACAGGTCACATGCCGCCTCGATGGGCAAGGAGCCAGGTTCTCATCCAAAGTAAATGCTCGCAGGTCTTGGTCCAGTAGCTTCCACATTCAGTCCCC
>PVIY010005511.1:0-94057 GCA_004026745.1 Myrmecophaga tridactyla
TTTTAGCTACTATATCAACAGAAGAGTAGAACATATGGAATAAAAATAAATAATAGGGGGAACAAATGTTAAAATAAATTCAGCTTGAAATGCTAGTGGTAAATGAAAGTGAGGGGTAAGGGGTATGGTATGTATAATCTTTTTTCTCTATTATCATTTTATTTCTTTTTCTGTTGTCTTTTTATTTCTTTTTCTAAATTGATGCAAATGTTCTAAGAAATGATGAATATGCAACTATGTGATAATATTAAGAATTACTGATTGTATATGTAGAATGGAATGGTATCTTAATGTTATTTTGTTAATTTTTTTTAATTAATAAAAAAGTTTATAAAAAAAAAGTGAGAGTTGGTGGGAAACTGGGAACTAAGGAGCACACAATTGCCACAGGTTTAACAATATCCCATAGATAATTTTTTCTCCGGGTCAGGCTTTCTCTGATACTCAGATGGTCTGGTTCTACCTTCCCCAATTCCATCTACTGTTGGCTACTAGACCATAGTCCCTCTGCTCAATAAGGATGATTCTGAACACAGGTACTTACGCTAATGAAAGGAAGCAGGGAATTAGTAGTAATTTCTAACTTTCTTCATTATTGTCCCCTTCAAGTCACAATCCACAAAAGGTAGATTACACAGGCAGCATCTTGCAGTATTGGAAAGATCACTGCACTGAGGCAAGAGGAAGGCTATATAAGACCTGCATTAATCCATTCTCTCTGGGTCTCAAATTTGTCATCTTTAAAAGGAGGCAGTCAGGGATAAAGTCAGCAGGAACTCAGAAGAGAAAGGAGAAGACATTTCCATGTGCATAAATATGTGATGGAAAAGTCAAAGTACTGCAATGAATGCCAGCCATCCAGAAGATACTGACCAGGGAGGAAGCAAGCTTTCTAAAGTTCTGAAACTTATTTCAGAAGAACAAGAGGGAATACAGAATAGAAGGAGTATCCATTACGTGTGAAATATTGTCAAACACAATGAAACTCCCAGTTCTGAAAGCTGACTTCTGTAGACTCTTTGGCAAGATATAGCATGCATATGTCTTGTGGAAATTTCAAGATGTTTTTTATCTGATCCTAGCTTTATGTGGAGCCTCAGTACAAGATTGAATGGAAGTGGAGCATCCTTGTGTAGTCCTCATTCTCAAAGCTCTGGCTTGTTGGTTTTCAAAACAGTCCCTGGAATGATGTAATCAACATAGTGACATAAGATATCCTTTGAAAAAATCTCCTTAGATAGTCAGTAAATAAAAGGATAAATCTGACTTGTAGAAAACTCTAGAGGATTGTACAGACAAGAGAAGGACTCCACAAATACTGAAAAAAAGGAAAAAAATACCAAGTAGGAAACTGTCATTCTGGAACATCAGTCCTACTTCCTCCCTTCACTCTGTCCTGCTCAGCTTGGGAGTCCCTCTGAGACAGAGAAGGCAGGATCCTTCTATCCCACCATGGTCACAGATTTAGAGCCACTTGCAGGAGCATATCAGAACCCCATGCATATCCAGGCACCTGGTCCCAAGTCTGCAGAGACTCAGGGCAAATACAAGGCACCTGGGAGTGCAACATACATAATGCCCCCCCCGGGGGGGGGGAATAGGATGCTGCAGCCAGAAAGTGGTACACTCATTCAATGAATTTCTGTCAGGTGGACCACCTAAATGCAAAATGAACATTTCTGGAGTGACCAATTTTTCTGGGTTGGCCACATCTTGCTTTCCAGGGTGGGATACTCTAAAAGAGAAGAAACCTGAGGCAGAAATGTAAAGGGGAGATTAAATTGAACTGCTGCAATGCAGGATATTCTCACAATTGAAAAGGACAAGGAAAACAAGCAAATGAGTGAAAGAGAATTTAAACAAATCACAGGACCTGGGGAGAAAACTGCACAAAACCAAATAGAACAGATCAAGATTCTCAGAGAAGGAACAGAGGAAAGGAAGATTTCTCTTGGAAGTGAGACAATTGCCAAAAAAAAAGTGCATCCCCCAAATTGTACCACATACCAAGGGCATGAATAGATGAAGAACAGCTGAAAAAATCTGATCAGTTAAATGTGGGCTATTCAAAAGTTCTAGAATATGTCAGACTAAGCATCAAAGAGCCTTAACCCAAAGCCAAACACCAATAAAACCCTAGGCAAGAGAGAGTAGTTAACCTACACAGTAAACTCAACAAGATAATCAGATGCCTACACATCAGCAAAGATTATAACCCTTGCTAAGAATCAAGAAAATACAGCCCACTCAATGGAAAAAAAATAAACTTTAGGGAAGACATAGATCATAGAAAAACATCAAAGAAGTTCAAACAAATCTCCTAAATCAATTCAAGGAGACAGAATGGATAAAAGGTCATACCATTTCAAAAAAGTAAGACACTGTGAAATTTATAACCAATGAAATGAAGTACTATTTGTATAGGTTGTATATACATCATGTTTTCAAACATGTTAAATCCAGAGGAAAGAAATATGAATGAGACATAATATTTAATCTCAAGAGTTTGTATTCTAGGGCCCTGCCTGCAGTGAGTGCTGTGGTGCTCAGTTCCTCGAGGGTCAGTGTTCTGGGCTGAGCAGTGTCCCTCACTTCCCCAAATTCATGTCGACCTGGAACTTCCAAGTGTGTTCTTATTTGGGAAAGGGTCTTTACAGAGGTAGTTAGTTATGTTAAGAAGAGGTGATCTTAGTATGGGCCCTAATATAAGAAGAGAAAACAGAGATACAGAGACAAAGGGAAGACAGCCAAGGAAAGACAGAGGCAGAAATTTAAATTATTCTGCCATGAGCCAAGTAACACCAAGGACTGTTGGTAAATACCACAAGCTAGACAAGACAAGGCAGGCTTCTTCCCTAGAGCCTTTGAAGGGAGCAAAAACTCTCCAAACACCTTGACTTCAGACTTTTATGCTCCAGAACTGTGAGAGAATAAATTTCTGCTGTTTAAGCCATCAAGTTTATGATACTTTGTAATAGTAGCCTTAGGAAATTAATGCAGTCAAAATCTGACCTTGTTATGGGTCAGCTCCTTGTTCTTTCCCCACTCTTCTTACTCTTTAGAGCAAAGTGGGCTATAGGGAGCAGGCACTCAGCCCATCTCTCTGCCAAGGAGCAAGAACAATGCCTTCCTGCTTCATTGGAGGCTTGCCCTGGTCCAGACTTCCCTTGACTTGGAGGATAAGGCTGAATGATTCTGGAGCTCCATATTAGCAAGCCAGTTTGCCCTCTATTAATCATAAAGGTGATATATTAAGTTGTGCTTTATTTCTCAACTTGCTCATAACTGAGGGTGGGAAGAGGCCTGCTGTTTCTTTGGTAGCTCCCTTGTAAAGGTAAACCAGCAGTTTTATGTATGAAATGTCTTAAATATTTTTGGAGGAGAGTTAATTGGGGATTTATCAGTTAGCTCTTTGGACTTCTGTAGTTAACATTGGATACAAGGAGAGTTTGGAGCCAGGGAAGTGTAATATGATACTGACAGCCTTTCTTTGTTGAGGATTGAACAAAAAATAGTAAAGGTCATTTTTCATTTGGAAAACAAAAGAGGCAGATTTGGTCAGAAGAATATTAACATTTCTCATTGACTCTAAGATATGCATTTTTTTCACATTAATATTTCTGAAAATGAGATGTGTTCTAAAATGGATAGCATATTTTAGTTAATCACAGTACTTTTTGTTTGGGAACACATAAGATAATGACGTGAGTTATAGTCAATGGTTTCTTAGAGTCAATGAAATGGGATTTTTAAGGTAGGAGGTGGATAACTTGGCCCAGACTTGGTTTAAAATAAAGCAATAAGGTAATGCAGCATTTGAATGGCAGTTTGTCTTCACCATCAATGGGTGTTGCAAAGGGGTCATTTGGGGTATTCAACTCACTGTAGCACCTCTTGTAAGTTAAGGAGATGGTACTTTTTCAGGAACTTCAGAACTAGGTACATGTTGCAAATAAATTGTAATTATTTAACCGAAAGTGAACATTCCCCCAGTCTGCTTTGGGACCTAGGTGATTTGGGGATGACCTCTTAGATTGGCACTATAAGTTCTTATGTTAGGTAGATTTTTATGAGTATATTACTGACAGCTCAAGAATGCATTGACAAAAAAAACAAACAAAACAACACCAACAGAAATTATGGGCCAATGAGAGGGAGGGGTAAGGGATATGGGATGTATGAGATGTTTTTTTTCTTTTTATATCTTTCTCTGGAGAGACACAAATGTCCTAAAAATGATCATGGTGAAAAATACACAACTATATGATGATATTCTGAGTCATTGACTGCATAATATGGTTGGACTGTACATGTATGCATATGTCTCAATGAAATTATTTTTAAAAAGTTAATATTCCAGTTGCGAACATAGGTAAAAACTAAAGATGAGAAAATGCCATAAATGATTTAATAGATCATGGGCTAAGCATATAAGAGTACATTAAGAATTAGTTTTCTGAGGGGAAGAGAAAGGTTCAAAAGAGGTCTAGGAAGGTTTGACCAAAAAGAAAGGACATTTGAAAAAATAATGAGAGCTCACTGGTCTCACAAGGGAAAGAAGTGTATTCCAGAAGAAGGAAAAGCATCAGCAAAGGCATGAATGGAAACAAAACAAATTACTTGTTAATGAAACAGTGAGAGGTCCAGGGAGGATAAAATATAGTCTACATGGGAAAAATAATGAGAATCAAGGCAAAATGAGGCAGAGCCTTAAATGGAACAATAAAAAACTTGTGCATTATTTTGTTAGCAACAGATCAACAGCCATGTTTAAGCAGGGGAGTGACCTTGATGCTAACTCTACCTCTGGAGAATAAATCTACTTATTAAAAAACAGGGCAGAGAAAACAAAATCTCAGGAAAGACATGATCAATTGTTTTCAAATATATGAATAGTTGTGGTGTGGAAGGGAATTAGATGTATTCTGTATGAGCCAAACAAGTGGACAGACTAATTTGTGTTCAATATGAAAAAGAGCTAACAGGGAAAGTCATAGATGGAATGGACTGCTCTATAAGTTCTCCAGATGTTTCTAGTCACCTAATGAGATACTGCGGAAGGAAATGAAATATTCTGTCTATACATGTAGGTGGAGAGATTGGACTAGATGACCCTCCATGTTCCTTCTAAACCAGGGATTTTATTCACTCTTTGTTCTAGTTTGCTAGCTGCCAGAATGCAATATACCAGAGATGGAATGGCTTTTAAAAGGGGGAATTTAATGAGCTGCTAGTTTACAGTTCTAAGGCCGAGAAAATAGTCCCAATTAAAACACGTCTATAGAAATGACCAATCAAAGGCATCCAGGGAAAGATACCTTGATTCAAGAAGGCTGATGAAGTTCAGGGTTTCTCTCTCTCAAGTGAGAAGGCACATGGCGAACACAGTCAGGGTTCCTCTCTCATCTGGAAGGGCACATGGCAAACACGGCATCATCTGCTGGCGTCTTCTCCTGGCTTCCTGTTTCATGAAGCTCCCTGGGAGACATTTTCCTTCTTCATCTCCAAAGGTCACTGGCTGGTGGACTCTGCTTCTCGTGGCTATGTCGTTCTGCTCTCTCTGAATCTCTCATTCTCCAAAACATTTCCTCTTTAATAGGACTCCAATAAACCAATCAAAACCCACCCAAATGAATGGGGACATGTCATCCCTTAATCCAGTTTGACAACCATTCTTGACTAAATCACATCAACCAGGGAGATGATCTCATTACAGTTTCAAATATACAGTATTGAATAAGGATTATTCTACCTTTAAGAAATGGGATTTATATCAAAACATGGCTTTTCTTAGGGGGAATACTTCCTTTCATACCAGCACACTCTTCCACAAAAGAGCTCTTCAAATACTGGAAAATGCATACATCTCCTCTTGATCATTTTTCTTCACCCTAAAAATGGTTACAGCCATTAATCACTCTTTTTATTACACACTGTTCTAGTTTGCTAGCTGCTGGAATGTGATATACCAGAAACAGAATGGTTTTTAAAAGGAGGAATTTATTAAGTAGCACGTTTACATTCTAAGCCCATGATAATGTCCAAATCAAAGCAACTCTATAAAAATGCCCAAATTATGACACCAGCAAGAGGTAATCTTCACTCAAGAAAGGCCCATGATGTTCAGGGTTTCTCTCTAAACTAGGAAGGCACATAGTGAACATAGTGATTTTGGCTACCATTCTCCCCAGGCTTCTTGTTTCATGAAGTTTCCCTGGGGGCATTTTCCTTCTACATCTCCAAAGTTCTCTGGCTTCATGGGCTCTGCATTTCTCATAGCTCTCATGGACCTCATCATTCTGAAGCTTTCTCAAAAATACTTCCTCTTTTAAAGAATTCCTGTTAACTAATCAAGACCCACCTGGAATGGCTGGATTCACATCTCCCTTTAATTAATACCCACAACTAGGGAAGTCAGATCTCCATGGAGATAATCTAATCAAGTCCCCAATCTAAAGTACTGAATAGGGATTAAAAGAAACAGCTGCCTCCACATGATGGGATCAGGATTAAAGCAAGGCTTTCCTAGGTATATCTTTTCTAGCCAGCACACACTCCTAACCCTCACCTT
This sequence comes from Myrmecophaga tridactyla, assembly GCA_004026745.1. NCBI lineage: Eukaryota > Metazoa > Chordata > Mammalia > Pilosa > Myrmecophagidae > Myrmecophaga > Myrmecophaga tridactyla. The sequence goes on from PVIY010005511.1 coordinate 6,572, forward strand.
TCAGGTTGATCACCTCTGGATACCCTCTGTAGCCAGGACATATCACTAACCAAACGTGGAACCTAAAACTGAACAAACTACTTCCTAAAAGAGAAACCACATCCCTACATTACTAATTAGGATTTTATGTAGAGTAAAACATTAATTAACTGAAATACAACTGATGAAATATTTTATTTTATGTTTTATTCTCAACTTTTATGAGGAAAAGAAACATGGTGACTAAGCAAGCAAAAAATTTGGATTTGCTAAAAAGAAACCAAACTCATTTCATAAAGGTGATTTGGTGTCAACAGAGACTCATTACAATGTTTTCCTGTTCAATAAGGATTTACTTTGGAATGATGAACTTGAAACTGAAAAAAAATCCCAATAAATAATGTAAAATTCAATTAACTTCACTAAACTTATCAAATTAAGTTAGTAAAATGGACTACCATTTTATAAAATGTTTTACTCACAAAGATGGTGCTACTTAATTTTTTTCAAACTACCAAGAAACACCAAACAAATGCCAACATTCTTAACTTTTGATCATTCTGTCCTACATATATAATCAGTAATTCACAACATCATCACATAGTTGCATATTCATCATCATGATCATTTCTTGGAACATTTGCATCTATTCAGAAAAAGAAATAAAAAGAAAACAGAAAAAAAATTCATACATACCACATCCTTTACCCCTCCTTTTCATTGATCACTAGCATTTCAATCTAAATTTATTTTAACATTTGTTCCCCCTATTATTCATTTTTATTCCATATGTTTTATTCATCTGTTGATAAGGTAGATAAAAGGAGCATCAGACACAAGGTTTCCACAATCACACAGTCACATTGTGAAAGCTGTATCATTATACAATCATCTTCAAGAAACATGGCTACTGGAACACAGCTCTACATTTTCAGGCAATTCCCTCCAGCCTCTCCATTACATCTTGACTAACAAGGTGATAGATATTTAATGCATAAGAATAAACTGCAGGATAACCTCATGACTCTGTTTGCAATCTCTCAGCCATTGACACTTTATTTTGTTTCATTTTCCTCTTTCCCTTTTTGGTGGAGAAGGTTTTCTCAATCCCTTGATGCTGAGTCCCAGCTCATTCTAAGGTTTTTCTCAATTCCTTGTTGCTGAGTCACAGTTGATTCTTGGACTTCTGTCCCACGTTGTCAGAAAGGACCACACCCCTGGGAGTCGTATCCAGTGTAGACAGGGGGAGGGGGTGAGTTTGCTTGTTGGGTTGGCTGGAGAGAGAGGCCATATCTGAGCAACAGAGGACGTTCTCTTGGGGGTGAATCTTAGGCCTAATTTTAAGTAGGCTTGACCAATCCTTTGTGGGGTTCAGTTTCATATGAACAAACCCCAAGATTGTGTGCTCAGCCTATAGCTTTGGTTGGCCACACTGCTTGTCCCCAAAGGGGACTTTGAAAATACTTTTTAATTCACTGTTCAAATCACTCTGGGATTTACTGCGGGCATCAGTCTGGGCAAACCCACAAAATCTCATGTCCTACTCAAGGTTCCATGTACTTATTGTGTACAATTAAGCTGTCTACATAAGTTATTTTAGGAAATGCAATAGTCAAAATATAAATTTTGTACCAAATAAACATTTTTTGCTTTAGTCTTACACATAACTTAAAAATTTTAAATATTGATTACCTTCTATTTTCAACACCCTGCAATAATGACATTCCTTTGTTCTTCCTCATGCAAAAATATTTTTTTTACTTTGTACATTTACTATGATTATACACTCTAGGCATTCCTAGATTATACCATCTCAGTCTTTTTCATCTCTCTTTCTTTCTGATTTCATTTGTGCCCCCAGCCTTCCTTCCTTCCTCTATCATTCTCGCATTCAGCTTCATTCAGTGTTTTATCATAATTGTATTACAGTTGGATAACATTGTGCTATTCATTCCTGAATTTTTTAATTCGGTCCTGTTGCACAATCGGTATCCCTTCAGCTCCAATAACCCAATATCTTACCCTATTTCTATCTCCTGGTGGTCTGTTACAAATGAAATTCTCCAAGTTTATTCACTAATGTCAGTTCATATCACTGAGACTATGCAGTATTTGTCCTTTCATTTCTGGCTAATCTCACTCAGCATAATGTCCTAAAGGTCCATCCATGTTGTTACATACTTCATAACTTTATTCTGTCTTACAGCTGCATAATATTCCATCGTATGTATATACCACAGTTTATTTAGCCACTCTTCTCTTGAAGGACATTTTGGCTGTTTCCATCTATTGGCAATTGTAAATAATGTAGTTATAAACACTGGTGTGCAAATGTCCATTTGTGTCCGTTTGTGCCCTCATGTCCTCTGAGTAGATACCTAGCAATGGTATTGCCGGGTCATATGGCAATTCTATATTTAGCTTTTTGAGGAACCACCAAGGTGTCTTCCACAGCAGTTGTACCATTTGACATTCCCACCAACAGTGGATAACTGTGCCTCTTTCTCCATATCCTCTCCAGCACTTGTCATTTTCTTTTTTATTGATAATGGCCATTCTGGTGGGTGTGTGATGATATCTCATTGTGGTTTTGATTTACATTTCTCTAATAGCCAGGGAAGTTGAGCATCTCTTCATGTGCCTTTGGCCATTTGTATTTCCTCTTCTGAGAAATGTCTGTTCAAGTCTTTTGCCCATTTTGTAATTGGGTTGGCTGTCTTTTTGCTGTTGAGTTGAACAATCTCTTTATAATTTCTGGATACTAGAGCTTTAGCTGATATATCATTTCCAAATATTGTCTCCCATTGGGTAGGCTGTCTTTTTACTTTCTTGATGAAGTTCTTTGATGCACAAAAGTGTTTAATTTTGAGGAGTTCCCATTTCTTTCTTTCTTTCTTCAATGCTCTTGCTTTGGGTGTAAGGTCTAAGAAACTGCCTCAAAGTATAAGATTTATAAGACATTTCCCTACATTTTCTTCTAACAGTTTTATGGTCTTAGATCTAATGTTTAGGTCTCTGATTCATTTTGAGTTAATTTTTGTATAGGGTGTGAGATATGGGTCGTCTTTCATTCTTTTGAATATGGATATCCAGTTCTCTAGGCACCATTTATTGAAGAGACAGTTCTGTCCCAAGTGAGTTCGCTTGACTGCCTTATCAAAGATCAATTGTCCATAGATGAGAGAGTCTATATCTGAACATTCTATTCAATTCCATTGGTCAGTATATCTATCTTTATGCCAGAACCATGCTGTTTTGACCACTGTAGCTTCATAATGCACCTTAAAGTCAGGTAGCGTGAGACGTCCAACTTCATTTTTTTCCTCAGGATACTGTTAGCTATCCAGGGCATGCTCCTATTCCAGATAAATTTGGTTACTGGTTTTTCTATTTATGAATAGCAAGTTTTGGGGATTTTAATTGGTATTAAAATGAATCTGTAAATCAATTTAGGTAGAATTGACATCTTAACTATATTTAGTCTTCCAATCCATGAACACGGTATGCTCTTCCATCTATTTAGGTCTTTGTGATTTCTTTTAACAATTTCTTGTAGTTTACTTTGTATAGGTCTTTTGTCTCTTTAGTTAAATTTATTCCTAAATATTTTATTCTTTTGGTTGCAACTGTAAGTGGAATTCTTTTCTTGATTTTTTCCTCAGATTGTTCATTACTAGTGTAGAAACACTAAGATTTTTGAGTGTTGATCTTGTAGCCTGCCACTTTCCTGTACTCATTTATTAGCTCTAGTAGTTTTGCTCTGGATTTTTAAGGATTTTAGACATATAGGACCATATCATCGGCAAACAGTGAGAGTTTTACTTCTTCCTTTCCAATTGTGATGCCTTGTATTTCTTTTTCTTGTCTAATTGCTCTGCTTAGAACTTCTAACACAATGTTGAATAACAGTGGTGATAGTGACATCTTTGTCTTGTCCCTGATCTTAGGGAGAAAGTTTTCAGTTTTTCTCCATTGAGAATGATGTTAACTGTGGGTTTTCATATATTCCCTTTATCATTTTGAGGAAGTTCCCTTCTATTCCTTTCCTTTGAAGTGTTTTCAACAGGAAAGGATGTTGAATTTTGTCAAATACCTCCTCTGCATCAATTGAGATGATCATGTGGTTTTTCTGCTTTGATTTGTTGATATGGTGTATTACATAAATTGATTTTCTTATGTTGAACCATCATTGCATACCTGGGATGAATCCTACTTGGTCGTGATGTATAATTCTTTTAATGTGTTGCTGGATTCGATTTGCCAGAATTTTGCTGAGGATTTTTGCATCTATATTCATTAGAGAGATTGGTCTGTAGTTTTTTTTTTTGTAATATCTTTGTCTGACTTTGGTATGAGGGTGATGTAGGCATCAAAGAATGAGTTAGGTAGCTTTCCCTCCTCTTCAATTTTTTTTGAAGAGTTTGAGCAGGAGTGGTACTAATTCATCCCTGAATGTTTGGCAGAATTCACATGTGAAACCATCTGGTCCTGGACTTTTCTTTTTGGGGAGCTTCTTAAAGACTGATTCAATTTCTTTACTTGTGATTGGTTTGTTGAGGTCATCTATTTCTTCTCAAGTTAATGTTGGTTGTTCATACCTTTCTAGAAAGTTGCCCATTTCATCTACATTGTCATATTTATTAGCATAAAGTTGTTCACCGTATCCTGTCATTACTTCCTTTATTTCTGTGGGGTCAGTGGTTATGTCTCCTCTTCCATTTTTGATTTTATTTATTTGCATCCTCTCTCTTCTTCTTTTTGTCAATCTTGCTAAGGGTCCATTAATCTTATTCATTTCCTCATAGAACCAGCTTCTGGTTTTGTTCATTTTCTCAATGTTTTCATGTTTTCAATTTCATTTATTTCTCTTCTAATCTTCATTATTTCTTTCCTTTTGCTTGCTTTGTGGTTAGTTTGATGTTCTTTCTCTACTTCTTCCAAGTGGACAGTTAATTCTTAGATTTTTGCCCTTTCTTCTTTTTTGATATAGGCATTTAGGGCAAGAAATTTCCCTCTTAGTACTGCCTTTGCTGCATCTCATAAGTTTTGATATGTTATGTTTTCATTTTCATTTGCCTAGAGATATTTATTGATTTCTCTTGCAACTTCTTCCTTGACCCACTGGTTGTTTACGAGTGTGTTGTTGAGCCTCCACATATTTGTGAATTTTCTGGCACTCCACCTATTATTGATTTCCAACTTCATTCCTTTACGATCTGAGAAAGTGTTTTGTATGATTTCAATCTTTTTAAATTTATTGAGACCCAGCATATGGTCTATCCTTGAGAATGATCCATGAGCACTTGAGAAAAATGTGTATCCTGCTGTTGTGGGGTGTAATGTTCGATAAAGGTCTGTCAACTCTAGCTCATTTATTGTATTATTCAAATTCTGTTTCTTTCTTGATCCTCTGTCTAGATGTTCTTTCCATTGATGAGAGTGCAGAATTGAAGTCTCCAACTATTATGGTGGATGTGTCTATTTCTCTTTTCAGTGTTTGCCTTATGTATTTTGGAGAATTCTGGCTTGGTGCATAAATATTTATGATTGTTATGTCTTCTTGTTGAATTGTTCCTTTTATTAATACATAGTGTCCTTCTTTGACTCTTTTAACTGTTTTACATTTGAAGTCTAATTTACTGGATATTAGTATAGCTACTCCTGCTCTTTTCTGATTGTTATTTGCATAGAATATCTTTTCCCAACCTTTCACTTTCAACCTATGTTTATCCTTGGGTCAAAGATGTGTTTCCCATAGACAGCATATAAATGGTTCCTGTTTTTTAATCCATTCTGCCAGTCTATGTCTTTTGATTGGGTAGTTTAATCCATTAACATTTAGTGTTATTACTGTACATGTAGTACTTTTTTCTGCCATTTTGCTTTTTGAATTTTATATATCATAGCTAATTTTTCTTCTTTTTACCTTTACTGACAGTCTTCCTTTCTACACTCTTCTCCACACCTCTCTCTTTTGTCTTTTCATTTCTGCCTCTAGTGCTCCCTTTAGTATTTGTTGCAGAGCTGGTGTCTTGGTCACAAACTCTCTGAATGATTTTTTTTACCTGAAAATGTTTTAATTTCTCCCTCATTTTTGAAGGACAATTTTGCTGGATATAGAATTCTTGGTTGGCAGTTTTTCTCTTTTAGTAATTTAAATATATCATCCCCCTGTCTTCTCGCCTCCATGGTTTCTGCTCAGAAATCTACACATAGTCTTATTGGGCTTCCTTTATATGTGATGGATTGCTTTTCTCTTGCTGCTTTCAAGATTCTTTCTTTCTCTGTGACCTCTGACATTCTGATTAGTTAGTGTCTTGGAGTACCTCTATTTGGATCTGTTCTCTTTTGGGTACATTGCACTTCTTGGATCTGTAATTTTAAGTCTTTCATAAGAATTGGGAAATTTTCAGTGATAATTTCATCCATTATTTTTTCTCCTCCTTTTCTCTTCTCTTCTCCTTCTGGGACACCCACAACATGTATATTCATGTGCTTCATATTTTCATTTAATTCCCTGAGTCCCTGCTCATATTTTCCATTTTTTCCCTATATTTTCTTTTGCTTGTCGGATTTCAGATGGTCCGTCCTCCAATTCACTAATCCTATCTTCTACCTCTCAAAATCTAACACTGTAGGTTTCCACTGTCATTTTTTCATCTCTTCTACTGTGCTTTTCATTCCCTTAATTTCTGTGATTTGTATTTTCAGACCTCTGATTTCTTCTTTTTGTTGTTTCCTTGCCTTCTTTATATGCTCCCTCAATTCATTGATTTGAGTTTTGAAGAAGTTTTCCATGTCTGTTCATACATTCTGAATAATTGTTTCAACTCCTGTATCTCATTTGAATTTTGGGTTTGTTCCTTTGACTGGGCCATATCTTCATTTTTCTAGTGTGATTTGTTATTTTTTGTTGACATCTAAGGATTTAATTACCTTAATTAATTTATTCTGGAGATTGTTTTCACTACTTCTACCTAGGGTTTTCTTCCTGGATGAATTTGTTTTCTGTCTGTTCTTTCACATTTAGTTCTGCTTTCTCTGGATCACTAGCTTAGGTTTTATTTAATAGAAGATAATTTTTTAGTTCTTGTTTTCTTGTTTCTTGCCCTGCCTGCATGGTACATCCCCCCCCCACCCTTAGAAGGGTCTACTTAGGTATTGTAGACCCCAGCCAGATTTTCCCAGACCAAGCTGGCCTCCTGTCAGGAGGAAAGAGTCACCTGCATCAGTTTTCCTTGAGGGTGAGAGCCAGCAAGTTGAAAACCTTTCCTGTGAAATATCTGGACTCTGTTTTTCTTATCCTGCCCAGTATGTGGCACTTGTCTGCCTGCAGATCCCACCAGCATAAGATGATGTGGTACCTTTAACTTTGGCAGACTCTCCCTGCTGGGGGTGTGATGGAGACAGAGGAGAGGTTGTAGGCTGGTTTTAATCACATCAAATTACCAAGCCCTGGGGTCTGAATTCCCTGAGGGAGGGATTCCACCTGAGTTGGGCCTCACCCCTCCCCGGGGGTAGGTACAGGCTCCCAACAAGCTTTCAAACAATCTTGTTTCTGCCTATGCTTGGGGCTGTTGCAGCCTGAGAAGCCCTGTCTCTGTATCCAAAGGCAGTCAATCTTTTGTAGAAACACAGCCACAAAAACCTCTGTTTCTTTTTTTTTTCTTTTTCAATCATCCCTGCCCCTTTGGTGCTGGGTCAAAAATCAGTAACCTCCACTTTGACCAGGTTCACCTGAGTGGGTCTATTTTTAGTAGTCAGAATTTGTGAATTAATTCCACACTTGAAGCTTAGTTGTGCTCAGCACCTGCTGCTGCTAAAGTCTCTTTCCTTTCCCCTCTGGTAAGCAGCCTGTGGAGGAGGGGCACCAGCCACCACAGCTTTGGGAACTCATGGTTCTGGGGGAGCTCGCAGCCGGTCCAGCTGGTCCAGACTGGGGTACGGTGTGTCTGGTCACTGACTTGGCCCCAGGAGCTGTTCTGTACTGTTCCTGGTTATTTAGTAGCTGTTCTGGAGGACGAACTAAATCCCACACCTTGCTAAGGTGCCACTTGGCACTTCCCCATCAGTCATTCACCTGTGCTACCTAATTTTGAAAAGCCTCAATTAAAACCCTATTCTCTAAGCATTCTAGTTAATCAAGAATTTTATATATTACAGATCTATATATTTCATTATACTGAGTGAAGAGAAAGGAAATATTTCATTTTCATCACTGTGTCATCAGTGCCTAATGCCAATCTAGCATGTACATGTTCAAGAAAGATTTGTCAAATGAACTAATATGCAGATATTAGCTATTCCTTTATTAGCTTGCCTCAGTGGTCACATTCTTTCTTTTACTCTACAAACTTTTACAAGTTCTTTATTCATGTATTACTGCAGGTCATATATATATGGCATATAATTATAAATATGACACATATGGTATTATGTGAATTCATCATATTAAATTACAAATTGAGTAGTCAAAGGGATCTTGAAGGTGATCTTTCTAACCATCTAATTTAACAGAGGTTGGAAGCAAAGGCACAGAAAACCAAGTGACTTCTTTAAGGTCATATAGCTTGTTAGTGATAGAGGCTGGACTAAAATACTGGCTTACCTTTCTCTCATTCCTGTTATTTTACTTCTACAATAAATTGACTCTGCATTTTTAAAATCAAGTAAGAAACAGATTGTATTAGTCAGGGTTCTCTAGAGAAAGAGAACCAACAGGAGATATCTGTGAATATGAGACTTAAAACAGTGTCTCACCCAACTGTGGGGGTGAGAGTGCAAAATCCACAGGGCAGGCCATGAGGCTGGCATCTCTGATGAAGCATCTAGATGAACTCCACAGGACAGGCTCACTGGCTGAAGAAGCCATGAAGATTCCCTCTTCTCCCTTATAAGCCTTCAACTGATTGGATCAAATCCATGTGATTAGATTCTCTTGTTTGTGGGAGACATACCCTTAGTTGATCATATATGTAATCAGTCACAGGTGCAATCAACTGACATATGATTTAATGAACTGCTTTATGGTTTATCAAGCAGCCATGAAATATCTTTGCCATAATGATTAGGGAGAAAGTTATAGTTCTAAATTGTTATATTGAAAACTAAAAAAGAACTCAAATCAGAGACCTTACAGCAAATCTAGAGGACCTAGAAAAAGAATAAGCTAATCACAAAATGAGCAGAAGGAAAGAAATAAGAAAAAATATAGGAAAGATTAATGTGATGGGGAAGAAAAACAATACAGAGCAACAAAACAAAAGTTGGTTCCTTTAAAAGATCAATAAAATTGACAGATAGCTATACTAACAAAGAAAAAAAAAGAGACCAATAACTAAAATCAGAAATGAAAGGGGGATATTAGTACTGGCCCCAAAGAAATAAAAAGACTATAATACAATATTGTAAACAACTATATGCCAAAAAGTTTGGATAATGTAGATGAAATGGACAAATTCCTAGAAATACAGACTAACTACCCTGATTCAAGAAGAAATAGCAAATCTCAAAAAAATAATAATAATGGATAAAGAGATTTAATCACCAATCAAAAACCTCCCAGCAAAGAAAAGCCCAAGACCAAATGGGTTCACAGGAGTATTTTACAAATATTCTAAGAAGAAATAACATTAGTGCTGTTTAAACTTTTCTTTAAAAAATGGGAGAAGAGAGAACACTCCCTGATGCATTCTATGAGGCCAATATCACCTTCATATCAAAACCAGATAAATAAAGATACCACAAGAAAAGAAAACTACAGACGAATACCCCTTATGAATATACATGCAAAAATCCTCAATGAAATACTAGTGAACTGAGTTGAAAATGCATCAACAGAATTATTTATCATTATCAATTGTGATTCATCCCAAGTATGCAAGGTTGGTTCAACATAAGAAAATCAATAAATGTAATACTTTGCAGTAATAAAACAAAGGAAAAAATGCACATCATTTCAATTGATGCAGAAAAGATATTGGACAAAATCTGGCACTCTTATTGACAAAAACATTTAGAAAACTAGGAATAGATGGAAATATCCTTAACATGATAAAGGGCATCTATGAAAACTCACGGCTAACATCATACCCAATGGTGAAAGACTAACAGCTTTCTCTCTAAGATCAGGAACACAAGGATGCCTGCTCTCACCAGTTATTCAACATTGAACTGGAAGCTTTAGCTAGAGCAATTAGACAAGTGAAAGAAATAAAAAGTATCCAAATTAGAAATGAAGAACTAAAGCTTTCTGTAATTGCAGATGACATGACCCTGCATGCAGAAAATTCTGAAACAACTTCAACAAAGCTACTAGAACTAATAAATGAATTCAGTAAACTGGCAGGATACCAGATGAACACCCCCAAATAAGTAGTTTTTCTAAATACTAATAAAGAACAATGTGAAGAAGAAATCAAGAAACAATTCCATTTATGACAACAATGAAAGGAATTAAATCTCTAGGAATATATCTAACCAATGATGTAAATGACTTGAATCCAGAAAACTACAAAATATTCCCAAAAGTAATCAAAAAAGACCTTAAAAGAAATGGGAAGACATTCATAGTTCATGGGTTGGAAGATTCAATATTTTTATGTTGTCAATTCTAATGAAAGCAATTTATAGATTTAATACAATCCCCATCAAAATTCCAACAGTCTTCTTTGGAGAAATGGGAAAAAGTAACCATCCAATTTATATGAAAGTTAAGGGGCCTGAATAGTCAAAGCTATCTTGAAAAAGAATGAAATTAAAGAATTCATACTTCCTGTTATTCAAATGTTTTACAAAGCCATAGTAATCAAGAGAACATCACACCAGAAGGAAGAAGGATAGACATATAGACCAATGGAATCAAATTTTGAGCTCAGAAATCAACCCTCGTATTTATGGCCAACTGATTTTTGACAAGGGTATTAAGTCCACTCAATGTGGAAAGAATAGTCTTTTCAACAAATGATGCTAGGAAATTGGACCTCATGTTCAAAAGAATGAAGGCAGACTCCTTACTTCATACTATATCCAAATATCAATAGAAAATAAACCTAAAAATTAAGAGCCAGAACTATACAATTCCCAGTAGTAAACACAGGGAAGCATCTTCATGATCATGTGTTAGGCAATAGTTTGTTAGACTTTACACCCAGAGCACAAGCAATAGAAGAAAATTTAGAAAAAAGGGACCTCATCAAAATTTAAAACTTTGTACATCAATGGACTTTATCATGAAAGTAAAAAGACAACTTATTCAATGGGAGAAAATATTTGGAAACCACATATTGAATAAGGTTTAAAACCCAGAATCTATAAAGAAATACTACAACTCAACAATAAAAAGACAAACAACACATTTTAAAAATGGACAAAAGACATGAATAGACATTTTTCCAAAGAAGGTATGTAAGTTTCCAGAAAGTACATGAAAATATACAGAACATCAGTAGCTATTAGGGAAATGTATATCAAAATGACAATGAGGTACCATTTCTCACCCACTAAAATGGCTATTTTTAAAAAAAAATTACAAATTTTGGAGAGGATACACAGAAATAGGAATACTCTTTCATTGTTGGTGGGTATCTAAACTGGTGCAGTCATTGTGGAAGACAATTTGACAGTTGCATAGAAAGTTAAGTAAGAATTACCATAAGACCTGGCAACCCTACTTCTGGGTATATAATCCAAAATTTGAAAGCACAGACATGAACAGATATTTGCACACAGATGTTCAAGCCAAATTATTCATAATTGTCAAAAGATAGAAGCAACCCAAGTGTACATCAACCAATGAATGGGTAAATAATATGTAATATACACATATGATGGAATATTGTTTAGCCATATAAAGGAATGAAGGTCTGATACATTTAACAACATGGGTGAATCTTTGAAGACATCATGTTGAGTGAAATAAGCCAGATCCAAAAAGATGAATATTGTATGTTGTCACTGATATGCAATAATTAGAATAAGTAAACTCATAGAGTCAATATCAAGCATATAGGTTACCAAGGAATCTGTGGTTATAGGGAATGAGGAGATAATGCTTAAATGTAAAGTGCTTGTATCTGGGTCGATCATAAATGAATGGTGATGATGTTATGACAACAAAGCTAAAATAAATAACAGCACTGAATTATATATGTGAACATGCTAAAAGGGGAAATTTTAGGTAGTATATGTATTACTAGAATAAAAATAAAAAATAAACAAACATCAGACTGTACACAGCACAGTGAACCCTATTATGAAGAATGGGCTATAGTTAACAGTAAAATTATACAAATGATATTTCATGTATTGTAAGAAATGTACCACACTAATGCAAGATATTAATAATAAGGTGGCTATATAGGAACTGCATTTTATACATGATTTTTCTGTAAACTTACAACTTCTCTAAATAAAAAAATATTTAAGAAAAGCAGAGGGCAGAAAAACTAGTATGCTCTGTGTTGTCAATCCTCTGACCTCAATAATCTATGTCAGCATGAAGATAAATTTTAAGAGAAAGAAACCTGATAACTTATGCAAATATTAAGAAAACAATAAAGATGAGAACAATCCCATTTCCTCAGTTTGTAAAATATAGTTTCTGTGATCTTTGAGGAAATGGGATACATTGGTGAAGAAGAGATAAAAGCAGTTTAAAACTTAATTGATTTACTAAACTCTGAAATCTGTTCTACAGCTAATTCTTGTGGTGTGCTTTGGAATTTATTGCTTTTTGTATATGTGCTATTTTTCTCAATAAAATAAATAAATAAATAAAACCATAATGGATGATCTACTCCAAAATATCACATACTTGCTTTGCTGTTTTGGTCAATCCTTAAGCACTGTAAAGATTTGCTTCAAAATAGGTGGGAAATCTTTAAAATTTTGAACCACTTCAAGAAGACATTCAGTTATTTCTCCCTCAGACATGTCATTGAATTCACTGGAAAGCTGGAGGGCATAATGTTGGCAGAACTGCTCACTTAAATCATTCAAACGACTGGAAGGCAGTTTAGTAAGTGCTGACATGATGCCACAAGCAGCTGGATCAGCAGTTTTTAAACTACGTGGCTCCACATCACTATCTTTGCCCTACCAGCTTCCAAACTGGCTGGCTCCTCAGAGTGGCTTTTCCAGTGTACTCGTTTAAACATAAAACTGATCATATATCAGATACTGCTTAGGCATCTGCCATATCACACCACATCCTATCACCTAAGTTCTTCCCAGCTCAACCTATAATTTTTTTTAAATCAGTATCAACAAGCTGCAGCCAGAATACTTCTATTTCCAGGACATATGAACCCTATTGCTCTCCCATATAAACCAGCTCTTATGGATAATCTTTCTACCACTTGTACCTCTTCATATCTATCTATTCATCAATGGTAAAAGTCAGCCATGCCTTACCAGTCCTTTTCCATTTTCAGGTATGATTCTAACAGTGTCTTATCCCCAAAGATTCCCTAATACAATCTACCCATTGTAGTCAGCTTTATAGCAAGAATTACTCCAAGCCACTGCTCATAGGCTTTCCTTCCTCAACACCTAACCAAATTCAATACATCATTCATTTTTAAATGTCCATTTCCTTCAGAATTCCTTCCCGGATTGCTTCGATAATAAAAGCTACCACTTAAAAATGGGCACCTACTACATAACACTTTGTATACACTATTTTTTTATTAGAGAAGTTGTGAGTTTTCAGAAAAATCAAACATAAAATTCAGAACTTTCCAGTACTATCCTATTATTAACACCTTGCATTGGTGTGGTACACTTGTTGCAATTGATGAAAGCACATTTTTGTAATTATATTCCATGGTTTAACTTAGGTTTCACTGTTTGTGTTATGTATCCCTATTTATTTTTCAAAAAATTTATTCTAGTACTCTATAAGCTGTGCTTTTACTTTCATGATAAAGTTCTTTTGAGGCACAAGTATTTTTAATTTTGATGAGATTCCATTTGCCCATGTTTTATTTTGCTGTTTGTGCTTTGGCTGTAAATTCTAAACCACTGCCTGAGAGAAGGCCCTGAGGATCCTTACCTATGTTTTCTTCTAGACGTTTTATTGTTCTGTTCCTTAAATTTAAGTCTTTGATCCATTTTTAGTTGATATTTGTATACCATCTGTTCTAGTTTGCTAGCTGCCGGAATGCAACACACCAGAGATTGATTGGCTTTTAATAAAAGGGGATTTATTTGGTTAGTTCTTCAGAGGAAAGGCAGCTAACTTTCCACTGAGGTTCTTTCTTACATGGGAAGGCACAGGATGGTCTCTGCTGGCCTTATCTCCAGGTCTCTGCGTTCCAACAACTTTCCCTGGGGTGATTCCTTTCTCCACCTCCAAAGGCCTCGGCTGAGCTGTGAGTGCTGAGATGAGGTATGCCAAGATGCTTGGGCCATGCTACGTTGAGCTCTCTCATTTGAGCATCAGCCAATTAAGTCAAACATCATTCATTGCATCAGGCACACCTCATAGCCAACTGCAGATGTAATTAGCAACAAATGAGGTTCACATACCATTGGCTCATGTCCACAGCAACAAAACTAGGTGCCTTCACCTGGTGAAGTTGACAACTGAATCTAACTACCACACCATCTGAGGTAAGGAGCCATCTTCATTCTTTGGCAAATGGGGATCCAGTTTTCCTAGCACCATTTGTTAAGAGATTCTTCCTTCCCAATTGAGTGGTCTTTGCCCCCTTGTCAAAAATCAGTTGGCAAAAAAAATGTGGGGTTTGATTTCTGAGTGGACAAATAGATTCTATTGCTCTATATGTGTGCTGTTCTAGCTTGCCAGCTGCTGGAATGCAACACACCAGAGACAGATTGGCCTTTAATAAGAGGGGATTTATTTAGTTAGTTCTTCAGAGGAAGGGCAGCTAACTCTCAACTGAGATTCTTATGTGGGAAGGCATAGGGTGATCTCTGCTGGCCTTCATTCCAGATATCTGGGTTCCAACAACTTTCCCCAAGGTGAGTTCTTTCTGCATCTCCAAAGGCCTGGACTGAGCTGTGAGTGCTGAGATGAGATATGCTGAGCTGCTTGGGCTGTGCTATGTTGAACTCTCTCATTTAATCACCAATCAATTAAATCAAACATCATTCATTACAGCAGGCACACCTCCCCTAGCCAACTGCAGATGTAATGAGCAACAGGTGAGGTTCACATACTATTGGCTCAGGTTCACAGCAACAGAACTAGGCACCTTCACCTGGCCAAGTTGACACCTGAACCTAAACTACCACAGCGTCCTTGTGCAAATACAATGCTGTTTTGGCAAGTACCATGCTTTTTTGGTTACAGTGTCTTTGTAATAATTTTTAAGATCAGAAAGTATCCTCAACTTTGTTTTTCTTTGAATTCATTAGTCATTAAACAGCCTTATTGAGTGTGCTGGTTTGGAATGATGTATGTCCCCTAGAAAAGCTATGTTTTAATCTAAATCTCATTTCATAAAGGCAGAATAATCCCTATTCAATATTGTATGTTTGAAACTGTAATCAGACCATCTCCCTGGAGATGTGATTTAATCAAGAGTGGTTGTTAAGCCTGTTTAGGTGATGACATGTCTCCACCCATTTGGGTGGGTCTTGATAAGTTTCTAGAGTCCTGTAAAAGAGGAAACATTTTGCAGAATGAAAGAGATTCAGAGAGAGCAGAGCAGAATAACATAGCCAGAAGAAGCAGAGTCCACCAGCCAGTGACCTTTGGAGATGAAGAAAGAAAATGCCTCCTGGGGAGCTTCATGAAACAGGAAGTCAGGAGAAGAAGCTGGTTGATGATGCCATGTTTTACCATGTGCCCTTCCATATGAGAGAGGAACCCTGACCATGTTCATCATGTGCCTTTCCAGATGAGAGAGAAACTCCAACTGAGTTGGCCATGTGCCCTTCCACTTGAGAGAAACTGTGAACTTCATTGGCCTTCTTGAACCAAGATATCTTTCCCTGGATGCCTTTGATTGGACATTTCTATAGACTTGGTGTAACTGGGACATTTTCTCAGCCTTATAACTGTAAACTAGCAACTTATTAAATTCCCATTTTTAAAAGCCATTCCATTTCTGGTATATTGCATTCTGGCAGCTAGCAAACTAGAACACTGAGATATAATTTAGATAGCATAAAATTCACCCATTTAAAGTGAACAATTCAGTGATTTTTAGCACATTGATGGAGTTGTGCAACAATCACCACAAATGATTTTAGAACATTTTCATTGTTCTAAAATGGAATGCCATATCCTCATATGCATTATTGAAAATCTTCACAGGAACCTTACAAGTTAGAATTAAATAATCTAGAATTACAGATAAGAGAAGAAAGGTCAACAAAGTCATATACCTGATAAGTGTCAGAAATTGGATTTGAATTCAATCTGATTCCATAGCTCAGATTATTTCTACTTCACTAATCATCAGAACCCCCCTTCTATGAGATCATTCTAGATTAAACATTTGATTTGCTATTTAAGTCTCTCCTTTTCCACTTAATTATCAACTTCTTTATTTATGTCTTATGCTTCATAAACATATATCTTGTCTCTAGAACTAAACTATAAGCTTCTAAAGAACAGGAATAGTGTATTATAATTTCTTTGACTTCTCAGTCCCAAGTAGAAGGAAGAACTCCATTTTTTTAATAATCAAAGTTAATTCCTTAAGATTAATCTAAATAGCTACTCTTACAAAGGTCAATTTCTAGTCATTTCCTCTAGAGTTGATATCACTCCAGCAGCCAAAGATCCATCATATTCTAGAGTCATCTCATGCTATAGAAATTTATCCTTTACTTGGAGTTACTTCAGCAACATGTATACAGCCTGTACCATATAATAGTTCATATTTTCATGTTTTACATGAACTTAGTCTTCCCTCTAGGTGTTAATGCAAACATATTAGATCTTGTATACGCAAATTGATAAAAATCTTCTTATCGGCAAACACCATGTCTTTTTTGTTTTTGATCCCCTGTATTAACCAACATAACAATGAATAAACAGCATGTTTATAATAAATACTTTTTCCATTGTTTGAATACCATTATCCAAAGAAGTTGCTCATGGTGATATGTTATTGCTTTGGGGGAGTGACATCTGTCATTTTTTTCCATGTGCTGAGTTTGCTAGTAATGTGATATGTACCTTTGGAAATGTTACTACCTGACCCTGGGTCCCTGTTTTGCCAACTGCAACATGGACAGGTTTTGGAAGTGAAACTCTTGGCAGTGCTACCCTTTCCTGAATCATCTCAATATGTTTACTAGAAGTTCTCAGTCATATATCCAATATTTTCAACATTCAAATATTGTTGTGTTCATATTACTGATTTGTCTACTAGAAACTCTTACTGCCTTTCCATACTCATTTCTATTAAACTGCACTAGTTTTTAGCTTTTGTGGCAAATATATATATAATATTGTTTATGCAACTGGAGTTTATTATCCTTATCATAACTTAAAAATTTGAAAAAATTTTCTGATAACTTTATTCTTTAGAAAAAAAGTAAGACAGAAATATGACTAACAAACATTAAATGCTATCATATTTCAAAAGAAATGGAGCATGTTCTCACTAACTGACAGCAAAATGAGCAGAAAATTTTATAAGCAATACAATAATTATAAGAAACAGGAAATTGTCCATAATTTCCCCCTGAGACACTATTTAAACAACTATTTTATATTTAGATGGCTTCTTACCTTAAATATAGCTCTAAAAGTACCTAACCTAGCACATTAATTTTAAAATTTTATTAGGTAACATTTATATGGTTAATAATAGATCCTGCTGATATGGAATCTTAGCCAAATTTTTAGCTCTGAGAGTTGACTTTTTAGCAATTAAGCCCTTAATTCTAATGTTTCATTAACAGAATTTTTATAAGAATGTAATTACTTGAATGAAGTTATTAAAAACATTTACTAGTTTCCAAATAATATTCCAATTGAATAGAAAGGAAAGAATAAAGGAACTGTAATTAAAATCACAAAAACATCTTATTCAAGTTACTGAATTTACATGTATTCTCATATTAAGGAATCTTGAGAATAAGAAAATATATTCACAAATCCTGTTCTCTGACTTATTACCATCTCTGCTCCTACCTTTGATGACCTCCCTCACTCAACATCTATTCCATAATAAGAAAATTAAGAAATACAGTGATCAGAAGAGAGGAGAAAATCCCTTGAAATTATTGGCCATAGGAAAAGCAGAACTAGGAACTTATTAGTTGTTTAATAATTTGCCAATACCAAGACTATAAATCAAGTAAAGTAATCCTGTTTATGTCCAAGATGCTCATTATAGTACATCTGAGTTGAGTCATTAGTATTGATCATTCTCTTTCTGTTCTGGACCACTGCTTCAGAGCAGTACTTACTAATTAAGTGTGATAGCTAGCCCAAGTGTTGAAGCAGATGGAGGAAGGTAATGTTTTCATATTTAGATTATTCTCACTGAATGAAAAATCAGAAACACATCATCATAACTCATACCTACCAAGGAAAGAAGGACAAATCTTGAGTCATGATGACAAGGAATGCACATTATTGACTTAGAAATAACAAGGGAATTTGGAGGAAATTATCAACTGAAGTGGTTCTGAAGGAAGGAGCAGCAGCAAGGCAGGGAAATGGCAGAGAATGATTCTTTTACGAAGAAGCTATAGATCTACATTTAGAGAGTCTTTCTGTGCAAACATATGTTCTGAATTTCAAGTTGTCACATGGCTAGTGAAAAGCAAAGCTGTTATGTGAGACCAATTCTGCTGTTTTAACCAAGAATCATACTTTAGATTCTTTTAAAAGGATAAGATAATGCATTAAAAAAAGAAATGAGATAATATATAATTAGAGAGTAATCAGTTTGGCTCCTCGTTGATGAACCTAAAACTTCTTACTAAACCACCATGAACCTTACAAATTAGTGTCCTAATTCATATAATTATTGTGAAAAATAAAATAGATGATATAAAATGTCTTAACAATAAAATAGACTTTTGATAAATAGATGTTGTTATGATTAGAATTGTGCCATTTTGAAATATTGTGCACCCCAGAAAAGCCATGTTTTAATCCTGATCCAACGTTGTGGGAGCAGCCATTTCTTTTATTCCTAGTTCAGCAGTGTGGGTTGGATAATTTTTATTAGGTTATCTCCATGGAGATGTGACACACCCAATTGTGGGTATTTACTTTTCATTAGATGGAGATGTGACTTCACCCATTCCAGGTGTGGCTTGATTAGTTTACTGGAATCCTTTAAAAGTGGAAATATTTTGGAGAGAGATAGAAATGACAGAAGCCTCAGAGATGACAGAAACTTCACAGCAGAGCTGACACAAATGCAGACACATGGAGAATAGAGATGGATGCTTGGAGACGCTTGTAGCCCAGCAGACACTGCCATGAGATGTTAAGCAAGCAAGAACCTGGAAAGAACCAAGGGAAGCCAAGAGGTGAAAGCCAGCCATGGAGTAGCAAAGTGAGGAACCCTCAGAGGAACAGGGGCTGAAAGCAATGGAGCCCCAGCCAAAGGACTAGTAGATGCCTGCTATGTGACAGAAGTGTTCCTAACCCATTGGCCTTTCTTGTAAAGTTAACCTCTTGTTGGTGCCTTAATTTGGACACTCATTTCCTTAGAATTGGAAACTTGTAATTTATTAAATTCCCTTTTATAAAAGCTATTCCATTTCAACTATATTGCACTCCAACAGCTTGCAAACTAACACAGGTATTAGTAAGAAAATATGCCCTTTCAGTTACCTCACCTCATTACCAACTTCATTGGTGGCAATGTTTCCTAGTTGCAGTTTCCATTTTTTTTAATTGATAAAACTTAACCCACAGGGGGGGCAATGGTGGCTCAGCAGGCAGAGTTCTTGCCTGTCATGACAGAGACCCGGGTTCGATTCCTGGTGCCTGTCAATGCAAACAATAACAACAACAACAACAACAATTTTAACTTACAAACATTCCGTACATGGTGTACAATCAGTGGCTCACAAAATCATCACATAGGTGTGTACTCATCCCCATGATAATTTTCTTGAACATTTTCATCACTCCAGAAAAAGAAATGAAAAAGATAAAAGAAAAAGCATACATACCATACCCCTTACCCCTCCTTCTCATTGATCACTAGTAATTCCATCTACCCAACTTATTTTAACCTTTGTCCCTGCTATTACTTGTTTATTTTTATTCATATTTTTATTCATCTGTCCTTATCCTAGATAAGAAAGAGCATGAGACACAAAGTTTTCACAATCACACGGTCACACTGTAAAAGTTTAGTTAATACAATCATCTTCAAGAAACAAGGCTACTGGTACACAGCTCTACAGTTTCAGGTACTTCCCTCTAGCCACACCAAAACACCATAAACTAAAAAGGGATATCTGTATAATGTTTAAAAATAATCTCCAGGAAAACCTTTTGACTCTGTTGAAATTTCTATCAGCCTCTGACACTTTATTGTTTCTCATTTCTCTCTTCCTAATTTTGCTCAAGAAGGTTTTCTCAATCCCCTGTTGCCAGGTCCCGGCTCATCCCCAGTTATTTGTCCCACATTGCCAGGGATATTTACACCCCTGGGAGTCATGTCCCATGTAAGAGAGGAGGGAAGTGAGTTCACTTGCCATATTGGCTTAAAGAGAGAGGCCATATCTGAGCAACAAAAGAGGTTCTCTTGGGGTGATCCTTAGGTATAATTTTAAGTAGATTTAGCATACTCTTTGCAGGAATAAGTTTTATGGGGGAGAAACCCAAGATTGACAGCTCAGCCTAGTGGTTTGGTTGTCTCCACTGCTCACAAGGATATCAGAAAGTCTCCAAATAGGGAAATTGAATATTTTCCCTTTCTCCCCATTCCCCCAAGGGGACTTTGCAAATGCTACCTTTCACTGTCCAAATCACTCTGGGATTTATCAGGGCATCACATTAACCTGGACAAAGCAACAAAATCTCATGCCGTATTCAAGATTCCATGTACTTATGATGTTCAACTCAACTGACCATACAAGTTAAATTAGGAAATGCACTACCCAAAATATAAATTTTGCTCCAAATAAACGGCTCTCTTTAGTCTCACACAGAATTTGAAAATTCAAAAGTATGACAATATCATGCATTACCCAGTATTCTGAAATACCTTAATCCTATCCAGATCAGCTTCATTCAAATCTCTACTCTATTTCTGATCACCTTTCAACTTCTTAAGTTCCTGTTTGGGATACTGCTGACTTTTATGACTTCAGAGCTCTAACATTGAGTCTCAGGTGTCACATAAATACTTGAAGTTTCTGGGAAAGATCATGTTATTTACAAACAGTCCAGCATCTCAGAATTTAGAATTAACAGTTACACCTCCTGAATATATGTGACTGCTGTAGGAGTTTATATTCTGGGACCCTTTACAATAAGCCCCAACCTGATAACTCAAGATTTGGACTTCAGTTCACCAAATTTTTATATTATAGTTTGTCTATATGATTGAGGCATAATATTTGTCTTTTTGTTCCTGATGCTTCATTGAAAATGAAGCTCTTGAGGTTCATTTATCTAGGTGCAAGTCTTACAACTTCATTCCTTCTTGTAGACACTCACTAGTCCATTGTATATAAACACCATAGTTCCCCCTTCCATTACTCAGTCATTGTACTCTTAGGCTACCTCCATTTGTGTGTCATGAACACTGACACAAGAAACACCAGTGTTCAAATGTCCATTCGTGTCCCCACATTCAGTTCCTCCAAGTGTATACCAAGCAACTTGGATTCAGGATAATATGGCAAACCCACCCCAGTCTCTTGTGGAACCACCACACTGCCTTCCAAGGAGTTGCACCTCTGATTTCCATACCAACAGTGAACAGGTACATCTCTTTCCCTGCATTTTCTCTTGCACTTGTTTCTCTTTGGTCATTTTTAAATAGTTTTATTCACACATCATACAATCCAGCCTAAGTAGACAGAGATGCTTTTGCCACCATCTATCTGAAGCATTTCCTTTTCTTCCACAAAGAATCCATTCCGCTTTCCCAATCACCCTGCCTGTTGACATTTAATTTTGGCAAAATGCCTTTGTCATATTCAGTGGAAGCATATTACAATATTGCTGTTGACTATAGATCCTAGTTTACATTGCTTGTACATTTTTCCAAATGCCATCTATTTTTAAAACCCTACATTGCTAACATTCATTTGTTCTTCCTCATGCAAAAAAAAAATTTAATTTGTACATTTAATCAACATCATTGAACACTCTACACACTCTTAAATTAATTAATCTCAGTCTTTATCCTTTATCTTTCCTTCTGGTCTCATACATATCCACAGCCCTTCTCTCTCTATCATATCCACGTTCAACTTCATTCAGTGTACTTATATTATTATTGTACTATAAAATAGTATTGTGCTAACCATTTCCGAATTTTTACAATCGATCCTGTTGCACAATCTGTGTTCCTTCAGCACTAATGACCTAATCCCTACCCTATTTCTACCTCCTGATAACCTGTGTTCTTGACTTAAATTCTCCAAGTTCACTCATTAATATTAGTTCATATCAGTGAGACCATACAGTATTTGTCCTTTTGTGTCTGGATAATTTCACTCGATGTAATGTCCTCAAAATCCATCCATGTTGTCACATGCTTCATGGCTTTATTCTGCTTTACAGCTGTGTAATATTCCATCATATGTATATATCACAGCTTGTTTAGCTACTCATATGTTGATGGACATTTGGGCTATTCCCATCTCTTGGCAATTGTAAATAATGCTGCTATAAACATTAGTGTGCAAATGTCCATTTGTGTCCTTGCTTCAGGTCCTCTGAATAAATACCTAGTAAAGGGTTTGCTAGATCATATGGCAATTCTATACTTAGCTTCCTGAGGAACTGCCACACTGCCTTCCGCAGTGGTTGTATGATCTTACATTCCTGCCAACAGTGGTTAGGTCTGCCTCTTTCTCTACATCCTCTCCAGAATTTCTTGTTTTCTGTTTTTTGGGTTTGTTTTTTTTTGACAATGGCCATTCTAGTAGATGTGAGATGATATCTCAATGTGGCTTTGATTTGCATTTCCCTAATAGCCAGTGAAGTTGAGTAACATTTCATGTGCTTTTTAGCCATTTGTATGTCCTCTTCTGAGAAGTCTCTGTTCATGTCTTTTGCCTATTTTTCAATTGGGTTGTTTGTCTTTTTGTTGTTGAATTGAAGAATCTCTTTATATTCTGGATACTAAATGCTTATCTGATATATAGTTTCCAAATATTGTCTCCCATTGCATAGGCTGCCTTTTTATTCTCTTGAAACATATTTCATGTACAAAATTGTTTAATTTTGAGGAGTTCCCATTTATCTATTTCTTTTTTCACTGCTTGTGCTTTGGGTGTAAGATTTAAGAAACAGCCTCTTATTACAAGATTTAAGATGTTTCCCTCTGTTTTTTTCTAAAGGTTTTATGGTCTCAGCTGTAATGTTTAGATCTTAGATCCATTTTGAATTAATTTTTGTATAAGGTGTGAGATATAGATCATATTTCATACTTTTGCATATGATATCCAGTTCTCCAAACATCATTTATTGAAGAGGCTGCTCTGTACCAGGTAGGTTGGCTTGTCTGCCTTTTCAAATATCAAATACCCATAAATGAGAGGGTCTATATCTGAACATTCTATTCAATTCCATCGGTCTGCATATCTATCTTTATGTCAGTACCATGTTGTGTTCACCATGGTAGCTTCATAATGTGCCTTAAAGTTAGTTAGTGTGAGATGTATCCCTTCATTTTTCTTTCTCAAGATGTTTTTAGCTATTTGGGGCACCATGCCTATCAAAATAAATTTGGTTATTGCTTTTTCTATTTCTACAAAGTAAGTTTTTTGATTTTAGTTGGTATTGCATTGGATCTATAAGTGAATTCGGGTAGAATTGACATGTCTTCCAATCCATGAACATGGTATGCTTTTCCATTTATTTATGTCTTCCATGATTTCTTTTAGCAATTTCTTTAACTTTTCTGCCTATAATTTTTTTGTACCCTTAGTTAAATTTATTCCTAAATATTTTATTATTTGATTGCAATTTTTAATGGAATTTTGTTCTTGATTTCCTCCTCAGATTGCTCATTACTAGTTTACTGAAACACTTCTGATTTTGGGTGTTGATCTTGTACCCTGCCACTTTGCTATACTCATTTATTAGCCCTAATAGCTTTGCTGTGGAGTTTTGGAATTTTCAACTTATAATGTCATATCATCTGCAAACAGTGAGATGTTTCCCATTTGGATAACTTTTATTTCTTTTTCTTGTCTAATTGCTCTGGCTACAACTTCCAGCACAATGTTAAATAACAATGGTGACAGTGGACACCCTTGTATTGTTCCTGATCTTAAGGGGAAAGCTTTCTGTCTTTCCCCATTGAGGATGATGGGCTAGCTGTGGTTTTTTTTATATCCCTTTTATAAGATGAGGAAGTTCCCTTGTATTCCTACCAGTTGAAGGATTTTCATTAAGAAAATATGTGAATTTTGTCTGCATTGATCAAGATAATCATGTGGGGTGCAAGGGTAGTTCAGTGGTAGAATTCTCACCTGCCATGTGGGAGACCCCAGTTCAATTCCCAGCCCATGCACTTCCCAAAACAAACAAACAAACAAACAGGCTAAAAATTCAACAAATGGTGCTGCAATAACAAGGTACTCACAATGAAAAAGAATGAAATATGTCCCTGTCATACAGCATACAAAAAAAAGATGATCATGAGCTTTTCTGCTTTGATTTGTTGATATGGTGTATTACATTAATTGATTTTCTTATGTTGAACCATCCTTGCATACCTGTAATAAATTCCATTTGGTCACGGTGTATAATTTTTGAAGGTGGTGCTGGATTCGATTTGCAAGAATTTTCTTGAAGATTTTTGCATTTATATTCATTAGAAAAATTGGTCTGTTATCTTCTTTTTTTGTAGTGTCTTTGTCTGGCTTTGGTATGAGGGTGATGTTGGTTTCATAGAATGAGTTAGGTACCTTCCCTCCTCTTCCATTTTTTTGAAGAGTTTGAGCAGGAATGGTACTAATTCTTTTTTTCATGCTTGGTAGAATTCACAAGTGAAGTCATCTGCTCCTGGATTTTTCTTTTGAGGAAGCTTTTTGATGATTGATTCAATCTCTTTACTTGAGATTGGTTTGTTGAGGTAATCTATTTCTTCTTGACTCAATGTTGGTTGTTCATGTTTTTCTAGGAAGATGTCCATTTCATCTATGTTGTTTCATTTATTAGCACCTAGTTGCTCATAGTGTCCTCTCATTAATTCCTTTTTTTTCTGTGTGGTAAGTGATTATGTCTTCTTTTCCATTTGCATCTTCACTCTTTTTCTTTTTGTCAACCTAGCTAAAGGCCCATCATTCTATTGATTTTCTCAAAGAATCGACTTCTGGTTCTGTTGATTTTCTCAATAGTTTTCATATTCTAGATTTCATTTGTTTCAGCACTAATCTTCACTATTTCTTTCCTTTTGTTTGCTTTGGGGTTAGTTTGCTGTTCTTTCTTTAGTTCTTCCAAGTGAGCAGTTAATTCCTTGATTTCTGTCTTTTTTCTTTTTTGATATGGGCATTTAATGCATAACTTTCCCTTTTAGCACTGCCTTTGCTGAATCCCATAAATTTTGATATGTTGTGTTTTCATTTACTTCAAGATATTTCCTGATGTCTCTTGTAATTTCTTCCTTGACCCATTGGCTGTTTAAGATTGTGTTGTTTAGCCTCCATATATTTGTGAATTTTCTGGCCCTCTGCCTGTTATTGATTTTCAACTTCATTTGTTTATCATCCAAGAAGTGTTTTTTTATTATTTCAACCTTTTTAAATTTATTGAGACTTGCTTTATGACCCAGCATAAGGTCGATTATTGACAGTGATCCATGAGCACTTGAGAAAAAGGAGTATCCTGCTGTTGTGAGGTGTAATGTTCTCTAAATGTCTAAGTCTAGTTTATTTTTTGTATTATTAAAATTCCCTGCTTCTTCATTGATCCTCTGTCTAGATGTTCTGTCCATTGATGAAAGCAGGGAATTAAAGTCTCCAACTATTATGGTAGAGGTGTCAATTTCTACCTTCAGCATTTTCAGTGTTTGCCTCATGTATTTTGGAGCACACTGACTTAGTGCATAAATATTTATGATTTTTATGTCTTCTTCTTAAATTGTTTCTTTTATTAATACATAGTTTCCTCCTTTGTCTCTTTTAATTGTTTTACATTTGTAGTGTAATTTCTCAGTATAGCTACTCCTGCTCTTTTCTGATTGTTGTTTGCATGAAATGTCTTTTTCCAACCTATCACTTTCAACCTCCTTTTGTACTTGTGTGTAAAATGAGTCTCCTGTAGACAGCATATAGATGGGTCATGTTTTTTTTTAATCCATTCTGCCCATCTGTATCTTTTGATTGGGGAGTGTAATCCATTAACACTTAGAGTTATTACTATAAGGGCAATACTTTCTTCTACCATTTTGTCTTTTGGAATTTATATGTCATATCTAATTCTTTTTTTCTTCTTACTTTTACTGATAGTCTTCATTTCTTCACTCTTCTCCACACCTCTCTCTCCTGCCTTTCCCTATCTGCCTGTAGTGCTCTCTTTAGTAATTCTTAGAGGCCCAGTCTCTTGGCCACAAGTTCTCTTACTGATTGTTTGTCTGAAAATGTTTTAATCCTTCCCTCATTCTTGAAGGACAATTTTGCTGGATATAGAATTTTTGTTTGGCAGTTTTTCTCTTTTAGAATCTTAAATATATCATACTACTACCTTCTCACCTCCATAGTTTCTGCTGAGAAATCCATATATAGACTTCTTGGTCTTCCTTTGTATGTGATGGATTGCTTTTCTCTTGTTGCTCTCAAAATTCTCTCTTTCTCTTTGCTATCTGACAATGTGATTAGTAAGTGTTTTGGAGTATGTCTATTTGGTTCTATTCTGTTTGGGATACTCTGCACTTCTTGGATCTGCAATTTCATGTCTTTCATGAGAGATGGGAAATTTTCAGTGATTATTTCCTCCATTAGTTTTTCTCCTCCTTTACCCTTCTCTTCTCCTTCTGGGAGACCCAGAACATGTATATTTGCATTCTTCATGTTGTCATTCGATTCCCTGAGACCTTGTTCATATTTTTCCATTCTTTTCCCTATATTTTCTTTTGCATCATGAATTTCAGATGTCTGGCCCTCTAGTTAACTAATCCTTTCTTCTGCCTCTTCAAATCTATCCTTTTATGTTTCCATTGCTTTTTTTTTTAAATCTGTTCTACTGTGCCTTTCATTCCCATAAGTTCTGTGATTTGTTTCTTCAAACTTTCTATTACTTTTTGTTTGCCCAATGCCTTCTTTATAGCTTCCCTCAAGTTGTTGATTTGATTTTTTATGAGATTTTTCCATGTCTATTGAAACATTCTGAATTAGTTGTTTCAACTCCTGTATCTCCTTTGAATTGTTGGCTGTTCCTTTGACTGGGCCATATCTTCAATTTTCCTAGTATGACTTATAATTTTTTTCTGGCATCTATGCATTTGATTTCCTTAATTAGATAATTCTGGATGTTGTTTTCACTCTTTTACCTAGGATTTTCTTGCTGGATGGCCTTGTTCTCTATCTGCTCTTTGACATTCAGTTCAGCTCATTCTAGACCTCTGGCACAGGTTTTGTTTAATTGACCAGAATTTTTCAGTTCTTATTTTTCTGTTTCTTGACCTGCCAATAAGGCATCTTTTTTTTTTTTTTTTGAATTGGGTCCCCTCAGATGTTAGAGACAACAGTCAGATTTTCCCAGACAATACTGGCCTCCTCTCAGGCAGAAATTGTTACCTGCATCAGTTTTCCCTGAATGGGAGACCCAGCAGGTTGACATAATTTCCCATGAAGCCTCTAGACTCTGTGTTTTTCCTATGCTACCCAGTATGTGGCACTTGTCTGCCCACAGTTTCCCACCAGCATTATGTGGTTTGATGTCTTTAACTTCAGCATGCTCTCCCTTCTGGGGCATGGTTGAGGCAGAGGGGAAGTTTTTGATTGGCATTAACTGCTTCAGTTTTCCAGTCTCTGGGGCCTGAATACCTTAAGGGAGGATTTCCACTTGAACTGGGCACTGCCTTTCTCTTGGGGAAGGTACGGCTTTTAGGGAATTAACTACTTTCACCTGAATAGTTACTTTGTGTGCTGGTCTGAATCTGCGGTGGACCCCAGAAAAGCCATGCCCTTTGATCCTCGTTCAATATTGCTGGGTGAGAGCATTTTGATTGTTTCCATGAAGATGTGATCCACCCAATT
This sequence comes from Myrmecophaga tridactyla, assembly GCA_004026745.1. Classification (NCBI taxonomy): domain Eukaryota; kingdom Metazoa; phylum Chordata; class Mammalia; order Pilosa; family Myrmecophagidae; genus Myrmecophaga; species Myrmecophaga tridactyla. The sequence continues at coordinate 34,895 of PVIY010005511.1, forward strand.
GTGGGTGGTAACTTTTGATTAGATGATTTCCATGGAGGTGTGTCTCCACCCATTGAAGGTAAAGTTGCTTACTAGAATCCTTTAAAAGAGGAAACTATTTGGAGAGAGTCCCTTTGGTAGAACCATGAGAAAGCCAGCAGATGCTGCCATGTTTGCCATGTACCCTTCCAGCTGAGAGAGAAACCCTGAACTTCAGCAACCTTCTTGAACCAAGGTATCTTTCTCTGGATGTCTTTGATTGGGCATTTCTATACATTTGTTTTAATTGGGACATTATCTCAGCCTTAGAACTGTAAACTAGCAATTCATTAAATTCCCTTTTTAAAAGCCATTCTGTTTCTGGTATATTGCATTCCGGCAGCTAGCAAACTAGAACACTTTGTCTCTTAAAGAAGCTTAATTCAGCCCTTGAATGGGGCAGTGTTGGAGCCTGAGATGCCTTGCATTTCTGTCTAATGAGCTGTTTAATAGAAAGAAAGCCAAAAAAAATTTTTCAGAGCAGGACCCCTGTTCCTTAGGTTTGTCAATCAAGAACTTAAATTCTTATGTTGTTTTATGCATCTCCAGGCTCTATATGCCCCCTTTTTTGTGGGGTCCAGCCTATTTCAAGTATTTTGTGCTGTCCAACCCCAAAAGCCTCTGTTTAGTTTTTGTTTTTCCATCAGCCTTGCCCTTTGCTGCTGAGGCAAAATCTCCTAATATCTTTAGCTCTTATTTCAGGTTTATCTGAGCTGGGGGCCTATTTTCAATAGTCAGAATTTCTTCATTAATTCTGCATTTAGAGCTTGGCTGAGCTAAGCCCTTGCTACTGGTAAAGTCTGTTTCCTTTTCCCTTGGGGAACCAGCCTGCTGAACCTGTTGGGGAGGGGTGCTGGCCTCCTTGGCTTGGGGAACTTACAGTTCTCTGTGGGTTCTCAACTGGTCCAGCTTATCCAGACTGGTGCATGCTGTGTATCTGGTCACTGATGTGGCCCCAACTGTTGTTCTGTACTGTTCCTGTCCATTTACTGGCTGCTCTGGAAGATGAACCAATTCCATTCCTCACTAAGCTGCCATCTTCCTCTCTCCCCCAGTTTCCATTTTTTAACTTATAATGCTCTTGGTACTTGTATCTGCAAACCAAATCTATAGTGATGATGGAAGACATCACAGATATAATCATTGCACACAGGAAAGATGCATAAAATAAAATATATCACCTCCACACTTAAAATGTTTTTGTTGTCTGGCTGGGGAGATAAATCATGAGCATTAACATGAAATGATTTGCATGTAACATCATTAATAAAGTTAAGTAATATATTTTTAATGCTTATTAAGTGTTCACAATTACACTGGTCAAAGTTTGGCTATTTTAGTTGTATTAACTGATTTATTATCAACAGCAACCCTATAAAGTAAAGAATATTGTTATTCCCATTTAAAGATGACAAAACAGACGCCAGTCACTTTAATAAGGTATCCAAAATCACACAAGTAACAAGTGTTAGTGCCAGGATTCAAATCTGACCCAAACCCCCTGCATTCTTAACCACATTTTTTATACTGCCTCTCACATGAATCAATCAAGTGCAGACAAAATACCTAAAGGGCTGGGAATTGTAAACCAAATGAATGTAAACAACAAATAAATATTTGAGTAATTTACAAAGATAATGAGTCTAAAGAAATAAAGAAATCCAATGGAACTCAATGTCTCATTCATAAAAAAGGGCAGGTCTGATGAACAAAAAATAAAACAAACCAAGAACACTGTCACTATCAATGTTTACTTGCTGAAAAGCAAGATATCTGAGAAAATTCAGTAGCATCTGAATAGTCTGATTGTTTGAATCTCCATTTATCAGAGGCTCTTTTTGAAGGAGGACTGTTTTTGCAATGCAATATTTTGGTCATATTGGAACAATATGTTTGAAAGCTGCATTTTTATCTCAATAATTATAATGAAAATCTTTCTGTATATTACAAGTATTATGATAAACAATATACAATTTATATTGAATAATTTTTCATCTTGTCCAAATTTCATTTCTGACTGCTTATGTTCTACCATAAACATTTTTCAGATAAACTTCTTTTAGTTGTGGGAACCCTTTTTTTCACTATGTTATTTCTGTTATCCTATCCATTCAAATAGGCTACAATAAAATCCCATTATTTGATTGAGAAAAGAAAATATCATAAAGAGGAAAATTATAAACACAAGATATATTACTTAATAGAGATTTTCCTCATATGCTCTCTTTGTAGTAGATAGCTGTGTACTCACATCTGTTTCAGGAAAACATGCTGGCTGTAAATGATCATGCACAGCATTACTATTTTTTGGCCCTATCTTCCATTTCCAAAGTCTCTCCTCACCAAGTAATGTAAGAGAACTGCTTACAACTGAAATGAGAAGTGGGAGTTATCATGGTAATGTTGCCTCACTTATTTGAGACTCAGTCCAGTGATTGCCCCAGTTCTACTGTTTTCTAGGGTTTTCCAGACAAGTTTACTAGCCCCTTTCTGGGAAAGTGACGTTTATGGAAAACAGCACCAGTAAAAGTACTGCTTGGAAGCTTGTTAAAAATGCAGAATCTCAAGCCCCATCTCAGGATTTGCATCATTACAAGGTCCCCTTGTGATTTGTGTGCACATTCAAATTTGAGAAGCACTGCTCTAGAGAAGACAAGATGCCCAGTTGAAGAAAATATTTTCTTTCTCTTTTAAATGGCTGAGAGGGAACATATGAAAAGACCTCCACCAAGAAACAATGGAAAATGAGAGTGAAATTAACAAAAAAATCACAAATGCATAAAAACAGAAATATTCACAAAGCATAGAATGCCTGTCCTAAGTTTAATGTCACCTGTCATAAGTTTCTTGAATGGCATTGTTTACCTATGAATCATATTAATGCCATTTTTTCCTCAGACCACTGGAAAGAAACATCAGTCTCATAGATAGCCACTTCTCCTGCATTTTACAAATGTGAAAATAGAACTCCAGAAGAGTAAACTGCCCAAGTCACAAAACTAAAAGTGGCAAAGTTAAGGCAATGTCTGTCTGACTTTGGAGACTGAGCTTTAACTGTCATTCTGTAACAGTTACCAGGCTTTCTTTTATGGCATAACATGAATGCACGTTGATTCTGTATCTACTCGGGTGAGAAAGGCATCTCACAATTGGCTCAAAAATTTCTATCCAAAGCCTCAGCTCTGCCTTTATCTACTCCAAAGATATCTAATCTCCAATTCTGGGAGTGTCCCTGGATTGAATACTCTCTTGCTTCCTCATTTCCCACACATACCCTGAACACTGATTTTCTCAGTCCTATTGATTTAACTGGTTTAGCAATTGTTAGGTTTGCCTTATTATTTGTAAATCTCAAAGTTTTAATCTATTAAGTGCTGTAAAGACAGTAGTCTAAGCTATCGGGTTCCCCATTTTATCCTCAGAGTTTAGAATAATGCTTAACATACAATAAGCACTCAAAAATAGTTGTTGACTGGAAACAAATAAATGTTAAGAGCAATTTCTATGGACTATGTGTTTATTGGACCTCTTTTTTTATTAGAGAAGTTGTATATTTACAGAATAATCATGCATAAAATACAGGATTCCCATATACCTCCTTATTATTAACATCTTGTATTGGTGTGGAATATTTGTTACAGTTGATGGAAGCACTTTTTTCTGGTATCCTGAATGGCAGGGGTCACATTTCATTCTTTTTCCATGTGAGTATCCCAGTATTGCAGCACCATTTGTTGCATTTTTTGTTGTTTATTTGTTTTTTCCTTTGTTCTTGGGAAGTGCATGGGCCAGGAATCAAACTCAGGTCTCCCACATGGCAGGTGAGAATTCTACCACTGAACTACCCTTGCACCCATGGAAGCACATTTCCTTGGCATGGTTTTATGTAGGGTTCATGGTGTAGTGTAGTTTCATGGATTTAAAAAAATAATAATTCTGTCACCATATATGCAACCTAACATTTCTCCTTTTAACCACATTCAGATATATATATTTCAGTGCTGTTAATCACATTGACAATGTTGTGCTATGATCACCATCATCCATTACCAAAACATATCCATCATTCCAAATAACCCTGTATATTTTAAGCCCCAACTTCCCAGTACCTCTCCCTACCTCATCTCCTGGTAACCTATATTCTAGATTCTGAATGTATGAGTTTGCTTATTTTAATTGTTCAAATCTATCTCCACTCATTCTCTAGATTATCTCATCCAGTCCATTGGCTTAAATACTATATATCTGCTCCTCCAATTATAACTTCAATCCTGACCACCTCCCTGAACTCCATACTCACGCATCCAATTGCTTACTCCCTATCTCCACTTGGGTAAAGTGCAAGCATTTCAAACTTAATATACCCAAAATCTATCTCTTGATTTTCCTATTGAATCTGCCCATTAACAATAGCTCCACTTCCATTAATGGCATTACTACTTACCCAGTTACTCAGTTCAACAATTCTTGTGCCTTGTCTGATTCCTTGTTCCCTCATACTTTACAGACAATCCATCAGGAAGTTATATTGGTTTACCTTCAAAATATGTTCTGAATCTAGTCGTTTGTCCCTCCTTAATACATAACACCATCAGCCTGCACATAACTGGCCCCACTCCTTCAATTCTTGCCTCCTTAATTTTTTTTATGCATCCAGGGTAATCTCTTAAAAATGTACATCAGATCAGCTATCTCCTCTGCTCAAAATCCTCCAAAGGCATTCCATTACACTTTAATTAAAATATGAATTCCTTACCATGGCCTAGAGAGGCCCACACAAACTGACCCCTACATCCCTCATAAAATTAAACTCCAACCATCCTGGCTTGCTTTCTGTTCTTCTAACACTTGGAACTTAATACCACCTATGGGCATATTCAGTCTGTTTGGAATCTCCTCCCCCAAATTTTATATGGTTGCCTCATGTACTTTATATATAAATCTGTTCAAGCATCACCTCCTCAGAGAGATGTCCCCTGCCCACCATAAATAAAATAACATCCCTCCTGTACTACATGATTCTTTATCCCCTTGTCTTGTTTTATTTTTCTTCACAACATTTATCTCTACCTAACACATTACAAATGCATTTGTATATTAATTTATTGTTTGCCTTACCATTAGAAAGCAAGTTCCATGAAAATAAGAACCTAGTTGATCTTGCTTACTACTTTATCACTGGTGCCTCAAACACTATCTGGCACATGCAAAAAAAAATTATTGACTGAATGAATAGTGGCAAACACCACCTTTGTCTCTGGAACATTCCTCAATCTGTTCTTTTCCAAGCCAAATGAATATGTACATTTATTCTTTCATAATATCCAACAAATCCTGGTATCTTCCAACAAGGATCCATATTTCAATTGAACAAATACATCTATTTCTTGGCTTATTTGTAAAGCATAAATGATTATCATACTCCAATCACAGTGAATACCTAATCCTCCCTTCTATTTTTTTCTGAATTCCTGGAATCTAGATTCTTTTTGTAACTTTGTGAGTCAAGTCTGCTTAACACCAAACCTCATTTATTGGTCCCTGCTCCTCCACCATCCTGGAGAGTGAATATATCCTTCCATTTTTCTACTCTGGTCAAAAATATGGAAAACTTTACCAGTCAGAAATCCTGATAGAATATCCTTCAGTAATAATATATATAATATATATAATATTTTATCCATGAGATTACTGATTATTTTGAAAGTCAAAAAATCCTTATATTTTCAAATAAGTTAAAGCTATAGCAAACATATGCTCCCCACTTTTGAAGGCAACCCCCATTTCAGAGAATTTATTATTTTCAATAAAGGCAAATCCTTAAGGGAGAGATAATGTATGAATCTTCTAAGATTGTCAACATGAATGCATTCACATATCAGAAAAAAAATCTTTGGTCAGACCATATGTCCCAATTTGTGGTTCAGAAAATAGATCATTATAACCATGGTTCTATGGTCCCTCTTAGTTTAGCTGCTGGATCACCATGCACTTCAGAAATAGCTCCCCTAAGTAGCCTCTGCCTTGATATTTTACCACTATAATGGTGGGGATGAAGGAGAGCATTCTTAATTCTATTAGTGAGACCACAAGAGATTTTCCATTTTGCCACTAGAATGGTGGGGATGAAGGAGAGCATTCTTAAGTCTATTAGTGAGACCAAAAGAGATTTTCTTTCTTCCAATGTTTTAAAAGATCTTTGGGGCTGGGTTTAAAAAATAGGATTTCAATCCATAGAGAGGACAAGAAGGATTTTAACTTAAAAAGATGGACAGTATCTTTTCAATACTCTTTCATCTTGTATTGTTTCACCCTTTCCTTCCCACATAGTTATATCCTCTCTTCTCCCAACACAAATACACCAGATTCCATCATATTATTCTCTAGCTCCAGAGGCTTTGATTTGTCAAACCTCAGCCAGCCAGCCAGTCAGACAGACATTCATTCATCCATCTCCATTTATTCAACAAATCTTTATTGGGTATCTACTACTGTCTAGAAACTGTGCAAGATTCTAGGGATTGGGAAGTAGATAAAGCATGGTAACTAAGTACTTATGCAAGTTTTACTTAGCAACCATGTTTCCCTGTTATAAGTACTTACCTGTTATAAGTACTTTGTAGATAGACAACTAAACATATTCTGCAGCATCAGCTGTTAAGGATAACAGTAAAACACCTTGTACTAAAAGTATCATTGTTTCCTTAGAAATTCACTGACTTCCTAGAGTCCTTAGTATATATCAGTAATAACAATAGCTACCATTTTAATTATAGGCAATGAGCTAAGTGTTTTATACACATTTGTTTTATATGTTTTATACACATTTTCTTTTAATTCAGACCAACCAAGTCTCAGAGAAGTCATGTGTGCTGGTTTGAAACTGTTATGTACACAGAAAAGTCATGTTGTTTAATCCTGGTCAGTATTGTTAGGTGGGATTTTTTTATTAAGTTGTTTCCTGGGAGATGCTACCCACTCAGTTGTGGTTGGGACCTTTTGATTAGGTGGTTCCCATAGAGATGTGTCTCTACCCATTGAGGTGCAGTTGCTTACTGGAGCTGTTTAAGAGGGAATCATTTTGGGAAAAAAAATTCAGAACCAGCAGAATCCACACAGCCAGAGACCTTTGGAGATGAAGAAGGAAAACACCCCCAGGGAATTCTTATGAAACAGGAAGATGGAGAAAGCTGACAGATGTCCCCAGCTGACAGAGGTGACTTCCCAGCTGACAGAGGTGCTCCAGATGGCAAAAGCCTTTCTTGAGTGAAGGTAACCTCTTGTTGGTGCCTTAATTTGGATATTTTCATGGCCTTAGAACTGTAAAATTGCAGCTTAATAAATTCCCTTTTTAAAAGCCATTCCATTTCTAGTAGATTGCATTCCAGCAGATTTAGTGAACTAATACATCATGAAATTTGCCCAAAGTCACTTAACTAATAGGTAGCAGAGCTGCTGTCTGTCTGACTCAAAATCTATGGGGTTGACCATACTGTTTAATAAAGGCCTAGATGTTTCAAAACCAAACACCATCACTTTGTGTGGCAGAAGGTCATTTTATACAGTACCTTCTACATAATACTAGGAAAACAGCAAAAGAACAATTAGAAAGGTGGATGAACAACCAAGAGAGAGTAGTAATCCAGAAGTAAAGGAAAGGGAATTTCAGGAAAGAATGGATGGTCAACCTTCTCATATGCCTATTTGGGATGAGAATCTAATTTCCCCTCATTCAACCTTAGTAATAGTAATAAAATAATTCTCCATGCATATGAATCATTGTCTACATTCCTAATAATTTTGTTTACATAGATTTCTAGATATGAGGTTCCTGAGTTAAAATTTAACAGCTTTTAACAAGCTCTCCAAATATATTTCCACTTGTTAACTAAGGAAATTATACAATTATATACTCCTTCAGATATCTATGATAGTGCCTGTATCATAGTACCTTCACAAGAATTTAATATTTTTAAAACTCTGTAAATATGATTGGCAAAAGAAACTTGATTTTAATTTATATTATCTATTAAATATATATATTTCATTTACATTTTTCAATTTTTTCATTTCTTATCCATCATTTTTAATTGATTTATAAGTGATATAATGCCATTTTCTTATTGATTTATAAGCACTATTTATATATTACAGACATTAGGCATTTGCATATATTTTCCCTGTTTATGATTTGCTCTTACTTTCTGTTAATGATGTTTTCTAAGAGAAAATGTTGGTTGTTCTAGACTCAAATCCACCATGCTTTCCTTTCGTGATTTCTTCTAAATGTTTAAGATTAGAAAAACTTTTTTCACCATAAAATACGTTAACAGTCAACTATTTGTTTCAATTTTTTCTTATTTTTAATATTTAATTCTTCAATTTTTAGTTATATAGCATGATATAATACTCTAATCTATGATTTTATGTTTAATTCCTCCAATTTTTCAATCACTCAATTTTCTAAGAACTCTTTATTGAATGATTACTTCCCCATTGGTTTATGATATTTTCTTATCATAAATAAATAATCATATCATTTTCAAGGCTATTTAATTCATTGTACTCATCTCTTCATTCTTTCAACTTTACCACATTAGTAATTCTTATCACTCTGAGATACATTGTATTATCTCTAAGGCAATCCTCCACTTTATTGATATTTTTAAAATATGTTCTAACTATTAATATTGCTTATTTTTGCAAAATGAACTTCAAATCTTTGTCTAAAAATATTTGAAAATGGAAAGTGTTGTTGAATATAGAGACTTAATTATAGATTAATTAAGAATTTCTTATATATAAAGCTATAAATAAATTAAATTGGAAAAACTGATATATTTAAAATATTCGAACATTCTAGCCAAGAACATAATTTCTTTCTCCACATAGTCAAAACTTCCTTTGTTTCTCAAGAAAATTTATAGTTTTCAAAAAAATAGACCTTAGAATTATTCATAGAATTTAAAACTTTATTTTAAAATATTGTCAATAAATTCTTTTCCCATTTATAATTTATAACATATATCTAACAAGTATATAATTTCTAACTTGTATATCAACAGAGCAGTGCACACAACCCAAAGGGACTAAATTAATAAGCCATTAAAAAAAGAAGAGGACACACCTACTGACACTTAGGAAACATATCCTCTGTTGTTCCACTGAAGAATCAAAGAGCTGTGACACTACACATCACTCATCAAATTCAGAGAATTTAATAACATGTTCTCATTCAACAGCCATCATTCTCAGATGAGAGAGAAATCATTTATCAAGATACAGGAAGAAAGTAGCTATCACACAAGTCAAAGCACTGAGTCAAAAACAATGATTCTGATTAAAATTTCAAAGAAATTTTCAGTCTTCAACTGTGTTTGTAAGTTTAAATCCCAAGCAAACTTTTAGAGAGCTATTATATGCCCTGGAAGAGCAGGTTCTTAGTGAAAATGCTGACAGACCATATGAGGGAAAATTGTAATGTCATGAGCACCTTTAATGCCATTTATGTATATGTAACAGAATATCTGCATACGTATATAGTATACATAGGCTAAGTTTTTTTTCTTAAATTCATTCTTTTATTCATCATATTTAGAGTCCACTCTCTCCATTTACTTTTATTATTCATGATAAAACATACATTGCTTTTAAATTATTTAAATAATAAATCATATTTTCAATATTTTAAGTAGAAGAGCATTTTCTTCTAACACCTCATTAATTATAGGTAGTGCCTCCAGCTACCTGGGCACAAACATATGAGCTACTTTCTTCTAAAAACTGGGTTGATTAAGCAAATCTAAAATTCACCAAAGGCTTTGTAAATCTATGAAACTCATCAACCACAATTTCAGGTTTTTAGCAATAAAAAATAGTTTAATTATTTTGGGGAGCCAATATAAAGCACAAGAAGAACTTGTATTAACTACAATGTGAAGTCATGTATGAGAAACTAGTTAATACATGAGGTCACACTACTGCCCTAAAACATTAATCTACTCTGTCTGGTCATAGTGATCTTTTAGAAGCTTCTATGAAGATCACTGAGATTAAAAACAAAGAGATAAATATATGACATGAGCCTGAAGCATCTTGTTGTGCCAGAAAATGAATAAGTGCTAAAAAAAAATACATTGATGGGAGTGTATCAAAGAGACACAGAAATCAACTGAAAGAGCTTCCAATGGCCAAAAGCTGGAACAATTTGATTAAGAAAATGAGTAAGGGGGTATTGGATTATAACCAAAAGTAGAAATAATTATCCATGATTCCATATTCATGTAAATAAATGACTGAATAAATGAATAAGTGGGGGAAAAGAGACAACCCTCCCAAGAAGAATAATCCAAATAATTTATGTAGAGACTCTGTGCTCAGGGAAGTGGAGCATAACTGTCTAATTCTTAAGTGTGGACTGAAATAGTGACTTCTTTTCAAATGGTACAGTGTGAAAAGGAAGGAAAACAGAGCACATTTACAGTGGTGAAACCTGACAAACATAATTCTAGCCAGATTCCTCCCCAAACCTATAATCACAGTCTAATCATGAGAAAAACAAAAGACAAATTGTAGTAGAGGAACATTCTACAAAGTATTTGGCCAGTATTTCTCAAAACTGTCAAGATCATCAAAAATAAGCAAAGTCTGTGGAACTGTCACATCCCAGAAGAGCCTGAGGAGACATGAAAATTAAATGTAACATGATGTTCTGAATGGGATCCAAGAACATAAAAAGGGCGTTAGGGAAAAACTATGTAAATCTGAAAGACTATTAATTTTAGTTAATAATAATGTATCAATAGTACTTCATTAATTGTGAGTGATGTACCATAATAATGTAAGATGTTAATATTAGGGGAGCCTGTGTGCAAAGAGAGAGGCTTATATGGAACTCTCTACACTATCTGTTCCATTTTTCTATAAATATAAAATTGTTCTAAGTATTAAATCTATTAATAAAAAGAGTTTATTTAAAAATAATGGCAAAGAGGTTAGACTAATTGTGGGTTTATAGTAAAATACAGGAAAAATAAACTTTTTGGAGGAAACCGGGTATACAGACAATATCTACATCAAATCCAATTTATCTAAATGTTAATATCATGATGTAGCCCATTAAAATAGGTAATGAGTTGAGTCACAAGTCTAATCATATCTTCAACAATACCTATGTAATGATCCTGAAACCTGATTGCTCAGTATATACCCAGAAGAACCGAGTGTGGGAACAGGAATAGACATTTGCACACTGGTGTTTCTGGCTGCAGTGTTTCATATCCACAATGGAAGGAGGTGGCTTAAGGGTACAATGACTAAGGAATGGAAGGGGGGAAAAGGAATGAAGTTGTAAGACATACCTAGTGCATGCCTAGGCATACCTAGTGCATTCACTAGGTGAATGAACCTGAAGGACTGTATGTTGAATAAAATGTCAGAAACAAAAAGACAAATATTATCATGCCTCAGTCATATGGACTAACTATAATATAAAAACAGTGGACTGAAATCAATAGCATGGATTTTCAGGTTGAACCCTATTGTAAAGCATCCTAGATTATAAGCTCTTGCAGCAGTCACATATATTAAGGAGTCATAACATTTCTAAATTATGAAATTTTTTTATTTCTAAATTCATCTCTAAATTCTAAGCTGTTTGTATATAACCTGGTCATTCCCAGAAACTTTGGGTATTTATGTGACAATTGAAACTCAGATTTTAGAGATCTGAAGCTATGAAAGTCAGCAGCATTCTATATGGGAATGGTTTAAAAAGTTGAGAAAGGGATCAGACATTGACAACGTTGATCTGGATAGAACTTGGTAGAGCAGAATACAGGGTAAAAGATGATATCATCTGTGTTTTAAAACTTCAACTTTTGTGTGAAACTAAAGGGAGAGATGTTTATTTGGTGCAAAATTTATATTTTGGGTAGCAGATTACCTAATTTAACTTGTATGGTCAGTTTAGTTGAACAAGATAAGTACATGGAATCTTGAATAGGGCATGAGATTTTTGTTGGTTTGTCCAGGTTAGAGTGATGCCCTGAGATATCCTAGAGCAATTTGGGCAGTGAATAAAGGAGTATTTGCAAAGCCCCTTGGGGGACTAGGGAGAAAGGAAGAAATATTCAACTTCCTTATTTGGAAAATTTGATATTCTTGCAAGCAGTGGAGACAACCAAATCAATAGGCAAGCCTTCAATCTTGGGGTTTGTTCCTATGAAACTTGCTCCTGCAAAGGATAGGCTAAGCCTACTTAAAATTACACCTAAGGGTCACCTTCAGAGACCTCTTTTGTTGCTCAGATGTGATGTCTCTCTAAGCCAATTCAGCAGGCAAACTCATTGCATCCTCCCCACCAGAACGGGCATGACTCCCAGGTGATATAAATCTCCCTGGCAATGTGGGACAGAACTCCCAGGATTAGCTGGGACACAGCATCAAGGGATTGAGAAAGTCTTCTTGACCAAGAGAGGGAAGAGAAAAATGAGATAAAATAAAGTTTCAGTGGCTGAGAGATCTCAAAGAGAGTCAAGATGTTATCCAGGAGCTTATTTTTATGCATTATACAGAGATCCCTTTTTAGTTTATAGTGTATTGAAGTGGCTGGAGGGAAGTACCTGAAACTGTTGAGCTGTGGTCCAGTCGCCTTGATTCTTGAAGACAATTGTATAAAGATAACTTATAATGTGACTGTATGATTGTGAAAAGCTTGTGTCTGATGCTTCTTTCTTCTAGGGCATGGATGGTAAAAAATATGGATAAAAAATAAATAAATAATGGGGAGACAAGAGGTAAAATAAATTGGATAGATAGAAATACTAGAGGTCAATGAGAGAGAGGGGTATGTATGAGTTTTTTTTTTCTTTTTCATGTTTTGTTTCTTTTTCTGGAGTGATGCAAATGTTCTAAAAAAATTATCATGGTGGTGAATACAAAACTGATTTGTACACCATGTATGGATTGCATGTGTGTGATTTGTCAATAAAAATATTAAAAAAAATTTTTTGCAATAACTAATGGTCAATGAGAGGGAGGCATACAGGGTATGGGATGTATGTTTTTCTTTCCTTTTGATTTCTTTTTCTGGGTGGTGCAAATGTTCTAAAAAATGATCATGGTGATGATTACACAACTACATGATGACTTTGTGAGCCGCTGATTGTATACTTTGAATGGAATGTATGGTGCATGAACATATCTCAATAAAAATATTTTTTTAAATGAGATAACTTCCTAGAACTCATGAAAATCATTATGTTTACGATGGTAAACATGCACTGAATATATTTTATTACCATTTAATGCTGCTCTTGATTTCTTTTCTTTTTTTCTCATGCTATCAAAAGCTGACCACTTTATTTTTTTTTTCATTTCTGGTGTATTGGAATAGCTAGAGGGAAATACCTGAAAATTCTGAGGTGTGGTCCAGAAGCCTTGATCTTTGATAATGATTATTTAATGGTATTAAGGTTTTGACATGTGACCATGTGACTATAAAAGGTCTTGTGACTGACACTCCCTTTGGTTGGTTTATAGGTCGATGAGTAATAAAATAAAGACAAAAATAAATAAAATAGGTGGAGATAAGGGGTATGGGATGGTTTGGGTGTTCTTTTTCTTTTATTTATTTGGAATAATGAAAATATTCTAAAATTGATTGTGGTGTTTAGTGCATAACATATGATGATGCTGCCAGGCACTGATTGTATACTTTGCATGGTTTATATGATGTGTGAATATATATCAATAAAATTACATTATAGAAAATACCTATGTAACACAGTTCTTTATCACAGTCATGATTTAAAGCTGGCTGACTCACTGTACTCCAAATTAGCTCAAAAACCACTCACTTGAGTTCATTTTCCTAAATAGGATGCCAAAAATTGTAATCCTAGAGTTGAATAGAAGTTTTTATAGAATCTGTGATATCAAGTGTGGGTCCTAACCACAGAATCTTAGAGCTCAAAGGACTTCAAGATGATCAGTTGGTCCAAGTTTATGATCACCTATAGCAATTTAGTAGGGTGTTGGTCTCTTATAAAGATTTCCAGAGAAGATTCATGAATTTTCAGCATTTTCTTCACAAAGTTTTGACTCAGTTATGGCTTGCCAAATTGCTTGGTGACATCAATTATTTTGTAAGATCCTATTTTCTCAAAATGTTCTGATGTTAGCTGCAATCAGATTATATTAAGATTACTGGGTCTAGGATTATTGAATAGGAACACTTAATTTTATTCATCTTTATATATGCTTATTAACTAAACTCCAAAACTGTTTTTTTTTAAATTAAGAAGCAGGAGGAACTCATAATTCCAGTTGATTTATGAAATTATTATCCCAAGAAGGAATAAAGTATGTATTTCTGAGTATTCTTTGCTTTGGCACCCAGTAGGCACTCATAATCTGATTGTTGAATTAATGAATAAATGAATGAATGAGGTATTCTTTCAATACATTTGGTTTAGTAATTCATAATTTAAATTTGTGAAATGCCTCTTCTTGGATGACTGGATCTAATTAGAGCCTTTTTGAAAGAACTCAAGAAAAATATTTGGAATGTTCAATGAAATAAAGTGAAGTGGGAGAATTTTGAAGATGATAGTAATTGATCTTCCTCCAGCTGGTGAATTCGAGGCTTCAGGCTATGCCTAATTATTCAAATTAAAACCTGTTTTGAGCACATCATGCTTCCATTCACTCATCCAACAATATTTATGGATTATTGAGTATATATTAGACACTATGCTAAATGCTTGAGAAGCAAAGTTGACTAAGACATGGTGGTTCATAGGATAGTAAAGACAGAAAGGGACATAAACAAGACTGCAAGGTAATGTGGATGTGGTTGAATAGTAGTATAGAAAGAGAGCGGGGCATACTTTTGAAATTGAAATATTGTGGGTCAATGAGAGGGAAGGATAAGGGGTATGGGATATATGAGTTACCTTTTTTCTTTCAATTTCTTTTTCTGGAGTAATACAAATGTTCTAACGATGATCATGGTGATGAATACACAACTATGTGATGATATTGTGAGCCATTGATTGTATAATATAACCATATTATACTGCAAGTGTGTGGTTATTTCTCAATACAATTATTTGAAGAAAATTAAAAAATTAAAAAAAGGGAGCCATGCAAATAGTCAGTAATTAGTGCTACCTAGGGGTGGACTGGAAAATGTCTGTATTTCAACAGATCTTGCAGGATAAGTAAGAGCTCACTGGATACAGAAGGTGAGTAAGACATTCTAGGTAAAGGGAACAGAGTTAGCTACAGGGGCAAAGCACCAAGATATAAAAAATATGGTATGGTCAGGAAACAGTGACAATGACTTCATACAGAGCAACTGTGGGAAACAAGCCTATAAATATGCCAGATTCCTAAGAACTTTAACTATATCTAGTATTTCGGATTTTAATTCATAGATAATGAAGAATTGAATACAGAGAAGCAATATGATTAGAGTGGTAAGTTGCTCTGACTATACTGTGGAGAATGGAATGAGGGATGAAAGTCCAAGGCTGAAGATAATGAGAGAAGTTGGAAGGTGAGAGATGATGACATCCTGAAGAGACTGGCAGCAAGAAAGTAGAATGAGATAAAAGGATAGATATAGAAAATATTGCCAAAACAGACTTCTTACTTGTAGAGAAGATGGAAAGAGAAAAAAAAATGTTTGAAGATAGTTTGAAGATGGAGATGAAGAAGGAAAGTTGAAGGAGTTTCTGCTGAATAACTTCCATTTTCTTGGCAAAATGAGGGGGTCAAATTTTCTAATGTGAAGAAAGACAGCTGTTGGTTGGAATGAGAAAAGAAGCTGACTGTGGAGGAATAAAAGGATTGTCTTATAAAGGAAATGTTGAGGGCTCAGCTAAGGTTAGAAACCTTGAATTGTTAATATAGTCAACTAACAAGATACCAGACAAGTTGAGTGTATTAAGAAGATGACAGAATGGCCCCAAGGCCATTCTGGGAATCAGGAGGACTATCTCAGTTTGCATTCACATTATAGGTTTATAAGACCCAAATTTATCTTCCAAGTAACCCAACATCTAATCCAAAATAAAGCAGAAGAAAAAGTATTTCCTTTGCATCTTTGAATGTGGAGCTATAATGTAAATGATGAATAGTATTTTTAAGCGGAAAATGGCTGGTTTTATGATGATTATAACAATGGGTGGTTATTTTGAGGGGAATGTGGAGTAGATTTACACTACTATCTGAAAATATGATACTTTGAGTATAAAGTATTAAAGTAGAAAAAATCATTTCCAAACAATCTCTATCAAATACTAATCATGCCCTGCCCTTGATTAAACATTTTTTTTATAAATCAAACACACATCAAAGTGGAATTCACTTGAAGGTAACAACTGATACAATCTACCACCAAACAAAGTCCTTGCTTAACTAGCTTGCTGATCTAAGGATCCCAACAGAAGGAAGTTATTTAATGAAGGAAAGGAAGGGGAACATCAAGTTAAACTTGATTAACTGTTTTATCAATTATAAGATTATTACTTTTTTCTGAAATTACTTTGCAGTTAAGGTTTATAGATTTTATAGCAGCTAAAAAATTTTTAGAAGGAATTTAACATTTCTCCCAAATATTTTGTCAATTGAGCAATAATAAAAACTTGAATACACATTGAAAGGAGTCATATGAAAAGCAGCATTCTTCAAGGAAGTAAAATCTAACATCAAATGTAATTTCAAGGAAATAGATGCTAGAAAAAACAATTTTGGGATGATGTTTAATTCTTTGTTCTAATATAGGAGTAAAGTGCTCCAGAGGATAAAGAATGTGTAAACCAGGGGAATCACAAATTAATATGGTTTCTGATCCAAGTCCCACCAGAAAATTATAAGAAACAGATTTGGAACAGAAATAAATACATAAAGCACAGATCAAATGATAAAAATGACTAGCAAAAGGAGGCACAAAATTTTCTCTGTGATTCAATGTTGTTTAATAAAAGTATTTGTATGAAAATACATTGTTTTCCAGAGAGCTTCTTTCCATATTCCTGGAACTGGTAAGAATTATAAAAATTCTGCCAGGGCTTGATTTCATAGTTATTTATTCTTAAATTACTCTTCAGGATTACTGCAAAACATCTTATGCCTAACTAACAACTACCGAATCTATATGTAGTACTGTTTATTTTAACAACAAAATTTACCCAGATCTCCAATTTCTTTTCCCATTTCTGTATGAATAGCAACCTTAGAATATTAGTGCAAATAAGTGTATTCTGTTTGTTATGATCTCTTCCCCATGGACCTATTTCTCTTTGTGAAAATTAGAGCAAAAAAATTGTTAGGAGAAGAGGATTCCTATAGGTCATCTAGCAATTTCTGCAACATATCTGTAAGGCTTGCACAGTGGACAATGCATGACTGATTTCTGTGATCTGATTTGCTTTATAAAACTTCAAGCTATTCAAAATGGAGTATTATGGGATATCCCTGCCCCCCTTCCCCTCCTCCGACAGCATAAACCCCAACAGGCCAGATTATAGCAACAGAAGCCACGTCCTCTAAGTCTCAAAGGCAATCATTATATAAGGAATTGTTCTCTGAATTCCAGAATCCACACAATAGTAAAGAATCATACACATAGTCTGCTGATATTTACCTAGGGTAAACATTTTAGGCAGGATGACATTTTTGCTTTAAAATAGTGAAGAGTCATTTCTTTGTCTCACAAATCATTCATTTTTGTAATTTCTAATCATGTGCCAAATTTCATTAAAATTTTCATAAATGTACAGCATATATAACCATTTAAAATGTTACAGAGTGCCAATTTGACTTGTGTATATATCCTACATTTTTCCATTAACCTGCCCAAGGTGACAAACACAGTAAATATTGAAATTAGGATTAGAATCCCAGACATTCTGACTACAAAGTCTCTGTTCTTTCCATTATACCACTATGATGGTTAATTTTATGTACGAAGTTAACTAGGTTTTGGTGTCCATAACCACTGGCTTAGGTATTGTCGTGGAAGTATTTTGTAAATGAGAATACCATCTACTATCAGTTGCCTTTAAATAAAGTAGATTACTCTCAATAACGTAGGTAAGCCCCAACCAATCATTTGGGGGTGTTAAAATCAAAGAACTAAGGGCCAGATTCAGAAGGAATTCTGCCTCAGTACTACAAACTCCACTCTTCCTTGGCTGCCCCTACAGACTCAGCCTAAAGACATCAAAGTCCTTCTGGAATTTCCAGCATCAAACCTGCCTATAATGTATAGACTTACCAGCCCCTGTGGTCAAATAAGCCAGTCCCTTATATCTCTCTCCTCTCTCTCCCTCTCTGTCTCTCTCTCATACACATACATACTGTAGGTATTGTTTTTCTGGAGAACGCTGACTAATAAATCCATGAAGGTGATTGTGATGGTCAGGTTCAGGTGTCAACTTGGTGAAGTGATGGTGCCCAGCTGTCTGGTCAAGCAAACACTGGCCTATCTGTTGCTGTGAGAACATTTCATGGACTTAAGTCATGAGCACATTGGTTGCATCCATGACTGACTACATCTGCAGTCAGCTAAGGGGAATGTCTTCTGCAATGAGTGATGCTTAATCTAATCACCTGAAGACTTTTAAGAAGGATTCAGAAGAAAGAATCTCTTTCTCCATGTCAGCCAGCTAGCCTCTCCTGGGGAGTTCATTGAGGATCTTTATCAAAGCTGCTAGCTTGCGACCTGCCCTACAGATTTTGGGCTCTTCCATCCCCATGATTGTGTGAGACACTTTTATAAATATCACATGTACAGATATCTCATATTGGTTCTGTTTCCCTGAGAATCCTAACTAATACAGTGATCATTGTATCATTGTTAGAAATCATGTTGAACCCAAGAGAATCATTCTGGTAGAGAACATATTTTCCCAACTATTACTCCACCTCAGCTCCTATCATAAGCCAAGTTCTGTATTAAGGCACTGTTCCTTCAAGGTATAGTCAAAAAGCACATAGGAGCAGAACCAAAGGCTAAATAGAAGCTGATTGTCAGGGCTTCACTCTCTGTTAAGCACCTTTGTGAAAAATGGAATAAGATATCGTTTCTGGGTGGAAGAATTACCATAAGGTGCTATTTACATTCAGAAGAACACAAAGAAACCACAGTGCAGATTGGATCTCAACCCAAATTGATAGCCTTTCAGCAGGGCACCTTTTTGCAGGAAACAATTTACTCAAGTATTCCCAAGCCCTGCTGGCTTGATATCATCTATAGGATTTGTTCTCTGGAACAAAGGACTCTATCCAGGACTAGAACTACTGGCTGGTCCCTTCAACAGTCTCCTGAGAGGATTTGTAATGATTAAATCTCAATTTCCTTTAAATATTAAATAAAGATTTATGCCACTCAAAGGTTTTATTTTCTTAAACATGATACAACCTGCTGTATTTTTGTAACTTAGGTTTTAGTGTAAGCAATGTAAAACTCCCATGAAGACTTTTAATCAAATTAGCTTGGCTTTGATAGGGAACAAAAATATTCAGACCCATGTCCTAAACTTAATTTATCTTAAAGAAGCCCATTTCACTTTGGCAAATTCAGAATAGTCTGATGCTCAATAAGAAGGAACCATATGTTTGTTTGTTTCCCCTATAGATCATTTGGTCCATGTCTGGGCCATATGCAAGGGCAGTAGAGAATATCCTAGCTACACTATGCATTCCAGACCAATATGGTAAGTGTTCTGATATATACACATGTGTGTGTTTGTGTGTGTGTGTATATATGTATATATATGGTATTATTGGTGTGGAGGCTATATGAACTAGATTGTCAGTAATAGTCAGAATTCCAAATATCCTGCTATGCTGTAAAATTGGGAGTCAGATAATATAAACCATATTCATCATTTAAACAGAAGATTTTTGAGGAATATAATCATTTTCATTGCCAGAGCCCCATGTAAATAAAAGGTTGAGTTTGAACATGACAAAAATTTTTCCCATTTTAAGGGTTTTACTTAGAGATAAGACTTTAGAACTTGATAATCTCATATGAAATGCTTAAAGGGTGCAAGGCAATGTGCTAAGTGCTTTACTTGGGTAATCTTTACTGAAATCCAATGAGATAAATACCAAAATTGTCCTTATCTCCAGTTTATAAATGAAGAACTTAGATTTAGACAAATTATATAATTTATTCAAGATACTTCAGTTAGAAAATGACATGGTCTCAATCATGAGGTCAGCTACAATAAAAACAGAATGTTTGGTACAAGCTTGAGCAAGATATTTGATCTTCTTTGCTTTGAGTAGAGATTAATTAACAATAAACCACCCCAAACCTGGAGTTAAAAGAAAAATTAATACTCATCTTTTAAGCGTAATGATGTCTAAATAGCAATTACATTGAAATGCTGGATTTGAAAGCCTCATATCCCACATATTCAAAAATACCTATTTTTTTTTACAAACTACACTAATTAGTGTACACAATTTCAGGAGATTATTTCCTCAATTGGAAAATTACAATGCAAATATATTGAACCACATAAACTAAATTATCTAGGCACAAAAAGACATCGTGGGTGCTATAAGACCTTCCAAAAATATTTTCTGCAAAATACAAAACATTAGCTCTTCAAAAGTGGTGGCATTGGTATTACGAAGAATTGATGAGCCACTATATTTGGGAACCAAAGAATTACCAGTTTGCTTTGGAAAAGATGAGGAGCTAAAAATAGGAACAAAAGGTTTATAAACCCCAAACAGTACAGCCATAGGTTAAAGGAAACTCTCTTCTGAAGGATTTGTTATTAACTAGAGAGATTACCAATCCAAATCAAATGGTGATAGATAATGGAATGATAGCAATATTGCTCAATTCTGTTCATCATTTCTAATTGACAAATTGAAAAAAGAAGTGGAGGGCATGCTCATGACATTGGTGAATAGCACAAAACTCAGAGAGCTGATGAAATGCACTGGATGACAGAGCCAGGATCCAAAAACAAGTAAGCTGGGGAGGTGGACTGGACCTAACATGATGACATGTAAAAGAGAAAAACAATATTTGAGTTCAATAATCCAAGCACAGCAAAACATGAAGATGATATGGCAAAACAAAATAACACTAAAGAAAAAGACTCAAGCTGTCAAAGGCCAATTCAACAAATAAGTTTAAACAGCAAATGCAATTTTAAGTTTGTTAAATAAAGTAAAATGGCCTCCTGTATTGGACATTGCCTTCAGAAACTCCTTTCTGATGAAGGATTTTCCAGAAGACAAAATAGATGACCTGCAGGGGTTTTCTGATAAAATGAAACAATGGAATGTGCCCTACAGAACTGCAGATAAGCAACACCTGATAATAAAATAGTTTTGGTACAGTAGAGATAACTTATCAGGATGGATAAGCATTACAAGCTAATCAGTGTATATCTGTTACCCATTTTGTAAAAACACCCTGTGTAAAATAGAAGCTTAACTGTTACCCAGTCAGGACATTTCCTCATTTGCTTCCATTATTCTCTATATCAGCTCCCCTTTATCATCCCTCTTCCTCCTGTAAAGCTCCTTTCCACATGTGGTTTGGATGCTTCCCAATTCCTGAATTGTAAACTGCTCCAACTTACTTAAATAATATTTCATGTAATAATTTATTTTAACAGCTTTAGTGTCAGAAGTGAGTACAGACGGTAACCTTCAAATACCTTCTGGAAGCAGTACAAAGAACAGGCAAAGTACCTGCTGAACTCCTTTGTGTTGTCTGGTTCTTGGAGGTCAATATATGAATTCCTTATGTATTTGAATTTTATGAGTTGCATTAAATTCTCCAACTTGATTTGAGCAGCACTAAAGTCTGGGGATCAGACTAAACAATCAAGATGAAACAAATCTGGGGATTAGACTACAGATTTGTCAGGGTTGAGTTCCTGATGAAACAGGTCTGGGGATCTCAAGGAACTTGCTATCTCAAGTAAGTAACTTTTCTGTTGTTAAGAAATTTGGAATCTGGGGCTTCTCAAACTGGGGCTGTAGCAAACAGACCCCCCCTTTTCTTTTTTTATTCAGCTGCCTTCTCTGTAGAAAACCCCAGACCCCCACTCCTGACCTCTAGAAATGGATGAAACTGCAGACAAGTGAGATAAAACATATTCCTTGGATTGAGACTCCCACTCCTGACCTCCAGGAATAGATGAAACTGCAGGCAATAAAGATAAGACACATTCCTAGGATATAGACTCCCTCCTCTAGCCTCCAGAAATGAGTGTAACTGCAGACCAATGAGATAAGATGCATTCCTGCGATAGGGACCCCTCCCCTAACAGCTCATTTGCTTCTGTAACCTGCTTCATGCCTTAAACTGACCAATTGTCTTTCCTTTAGTATTGCTATTTGCCATATTAAGCTTGCCCTATCTCTAGCATGTAATGGTGTCTATAAAAGCCAATGTTGCCTTTTGTTCGGGGCTCAGACTTTCAAGGTGACTCAGCTGAGCCCCTTGCACATGAACTAATAAATCACTTGCTTCCCAAAACTGTGGACCCTTAGTCTTGGCCTGTCCTAATTTTATGGAATGTTCCTGGAGGCCTGCAGCCTCATTCCTGGTTTCACACTACATTTCTGGGGGCTCACCCAGGATCTAAGAGGCGGTGACATTCTTGCCTTCCTTGCCCATGGCAGTGGCATCACCCAGACCAGAGACCCAACAGAATCCAGTGCAAGCACCACAATCTTCCCCATCTTTTGGACTCCTGACCTCCCCAGCCAGGGTGCTCATCATTGCTGGAGTGGCAATGGATCCAGGATAGTTTCAGAAACCAAGCATCAGGAGCACCACCCATCTGACTGGTAAGCACCTGAGTGCATCAGGTTGTCAGCCCACTCGTAGAAGGTCATGGGCCTGAGTGGAAGGGGGGCCTGATCAACCCCCAAGACTCTCTGAGTACTGGTCTCCATCTGGAGGACCAGGGGAAATGAAAGTCTTCAGATTCAGTTTCAGGAAGGGCAGTACAGGAGGGATGTCGATTGAATGTGTGTGACTGTGTGAGTGAATGGAAGTTCTGGGCCACAGGAGCCAAGCAGCAGGCCACGAGTGAGTTCAGATTCTGTAAGTCCGTGGCAATCTTCATATGGTTAAGGGTTGGCAACCTCGAAAGGGGGGGCTGGCCAGGGGTTTATACCAGACCACCAAAGCCAAGAGGTGCCCAACGTCCCTGCTAGGGGAGCGTCCAGGCTGAATGAAGCACTAAATTGTCTAAAATCCTTTTGTTGTTTGTCTGTACACCCTTCCCCCTAACTGTTGGCTCCACCAAATTGGGGGTTGGGGGGGAATCTAGTAAGACACCCTTGCGGTGCGTGATGTCCAACTTTAAGAAGGCTTTTACTGATGATTGGGGAGTCAAGCTGACCCCCAGTCAACTCAGAAAATTCTGTGCTAGAATGGCCCACCCTTGGAGTAGACTGGCCATCTGAGGGAACTTTTGAATTAGAGAAAGTAAACGCAGTTTATAGTATAGTATCAGGGATGCCTGGACACCCAGATCAGTTTCCCTACATTGCCACCTGGCTGGAGGTCTCAAAGAAGAAGCCAAAGTGGATAAAGACTTGCTTTGATGGACAGTGCCAAATGTTTCTCACCCATATGCCTGAATGCTTGCTGCCATTGTTGGGCTGAGACCTCCTCAGGAAGCTGCATGCCCAGGTTACCTTTGGCCCTGGAGGAAAAGCCTCACTAAAAATTAACAGCCCACAGAAAATTCTGTCTTTAACTACACCTACAAGAGAAGAGTGGTGGCTGCATGAGATGCCCAAAAGAGGAGGGGAAATTTCCCCTAACCTACCATTCCCAGACATACCAAGTGTCTCAGCAGAGCATAACCCACCAGGTTTAGCCAAAAATTGCCCTCCAGTAATAATTGCTTTGAAACCCATGAGGCACCCCATGGCAATGCGACAGTATCTGATCCCTCAAAAGGCTCTTGAAGGGATTCAAAGCCATTTGGTGCAGTTAGAAGCACACTGAATCATCTGACCCTGCAACTCTCCATGGAACACTCCACCGATGCCCTTGAAAAAGGCTCAAATCAGGGAATTCCACCCCATCCAGGACCTGCGAGCAGTTAATGCAGCTGCAGAAACCATCCAACCTGTGATTTCAAATCCATACACCCTCCTCAGCCAGGTTCCAGGGAAAGCAAATTGGTTCTCTTGTTTGGATTTAACAGATGCATTCTTCCGCATACAGATAACCCCAGTTAGCCAGGAGATATTTGCCTTTGAATGGGAAAGGCCCTCTGTGGGAAACAAAAGACAATACACCTGGACCCTGCTGCCTCAAGGGTTTAAAAATTCTCCCACTGTTTTTGGGCCAGCACTGGTGAAAGACTTACAATAATTCCAAGCCAAAAATTACAATTTTACTGTCCTGCAATATGTAGATGATCTGCTGCTTGGCCGCCAAGTCTCTCAATGACTGTAAGCAAGAGACTGAAGGTCTCTTCGGCCATCTAGATCAGGCAGGTTGCTGCGTATCTCATAAAAAGGCCCAACTCTGCCAACAGCAGGTTAAATATCTAAGTTTTTACTTGCAACAGGAAATCTGAAGCCTGGGGCCAGAGTGCAAGTGGGTAGTTTGCACAATCCCTGCACCAACCTCCCAAAAGCAAATTAGAGAATTTTTAGGAGCCACTGGGTTCTACAGTCTGGATTCCAAACTATGCACTCTTAGCTAAGCCCCTTTATGAAGCCACTAAGTGGGGCGATTGGGACCCATTCCAATGGGGAACTGAACAGGAGCATGCTTTCCAGTGTCTAAAAACGTTGCTCATGCAAGCCCCAAGTTTAGGCCTCCCAGACTTAGAAAAACCTTTCACCTTGTTTGTCCATGAGCAGGAAGGAATGGCCATTGGGGTTTTAACCCAAACCCTTGGATCAGAAAAGGTCTGTTGCCTATTTCTCCAGACAGTCTACAGCAAGACAATGTAGCACTGGGGTGGCCCTCTTGCCTAAGAGCTATTGCAGCCTTCCTGGTCCTCCTGGTCCACTGCCCTCCTGGTCCACGAAGTTGGGAAGCTCACATTCAGGGAGAAGCTAATTGTGCTGGTCCCCCACTCAGTCACCAGCCTCATGGAACAAAAAGGGCATCTCTGCCTATCAAATGCAAGGCTCACCAAGTACCAGGCTACTTTATGTGAAACTCCAAACTTACAGCCTGGTGTCTGTCAGACCCTCAATCTGGCCACCCTGCTGCCCATGGGGCCAGGAGCCCCAGAACATGACTGCATGGAAACCATAGATGAAGTCTACTCCAGCCAACCTGACCTTAAAGACCTGACACTGAACTGTTCACCGATGGGAGCAGTATAATAAAAGGTGAAGTGTGTTATGCTGGATATGCCATTGTTACTTTAGCAGACATTTTGGAGGCAGAAACCCTGCCTTCAGGAACATCAGCTCAGAAAGCTGAGCTTATAGTGCTCACCTGGGGTCTACAATTAGCAGCAAGACAGGAAGCTAATATTTATACTGACTCAAAGTATGCATTCACAACACTACATGTACATGGGGCATTATACAAAGAGTGGGGACTAATGACAGCCAGGGGAAAGCATGTCAAATATGGACCAGAAATTCTAGCTCTGTTGGAAGTGGTGTGGGCCCCCACAGCTGTAGCAATTATTCACTGCCATGGTCATGAAAAAGGCAACTACTTAACAGTGAGAGGCAACCAAAAAGCAGATTCAGCTGCCAAGTAGGGAGCACTAGGGCACCTAACACTTCCCTCAAAAGACAAACTGCTTGTCACCCACCCCTCTCATCCCCCATCCATTACAGTGGTGGAAGAAAACACCAAACTACTCAAAGCTGGAAAACAACTGGCTATGCAAGGAAGGAAAAGTGTGTTATGAGGGATGGTGTATATTACATGATGGACGCATTGTAATTCCTGAAAACAGCATGGCCTTTCATGCAGCATGTCCATCACCAAGCTCACTTCGGGGGAAAAAGCTCTTACCGCCAGCCTGAGTGCTCACCTCTATATACCTAGGTTTCCCTCCTGGGTGAAACTAGTGTGCAAAAGATGTACTATCTGTCAAAAGAACAATGCCAAGCAGCCCAGCGCAGGGCTAGGGGGTCTGAACAACCAGCTGGCTGGCCTCAGCCCATGCAAAAATCTACAGGTGGACTTCACAGAAATGCCGTGGGCCCAGGGATATCAATACCTTCTGGTATTTGTTTGCACCTTCTCAGGATGGGTAGAAGCATATCCCACGTGTTCAGAAACTTCACAGGAAGTAGCCTGAGCCCTCCTGAAGGACATCATTCCTCAGTATGGGATACCACTTACCACTGGCTCTGACAACAGCCCCGCTTTTGTGGCTGAAGCCCTTCAAAAACTGGCAAAAGCTTTACAGACAACTTGGAAACTCCACATTGCTTACTGGCCACAAAGCAGTGGGAAAGTGGAGTGAATGAATCGAACTCTAAAGGGACAATTAAGGTAGATCAGGCAAGGAGTGAAACTGACCTGGGTACCAGGCACTCCCTATAGAGTGCCTATATTATTATTTATAGCTCCCTATGTTATTTAGAATCAGGTCCACCCCAATTAAAAAAAAAAAAACGGGATTCTCTCCCTTTGAATTAATATATGGAAGGCCACCACCCCTTACTAGGGTTCTACAGGGAAACCTCAGAGAAATTGGAAATCTAAGTTTAAATCAATACCTAGTGCTGCTGGAATGGGTCCCGAATGAGTTAAAAGGGAAAGCATTGGAAGCAGTGCACAAACCCCTCAGCATCTACCCTCTCATACATGAATTTGAGCCAGGGGATTTAGTGCAGATCAAAGACTGGAATAAAGGCTCCCCCCAGCCTCAATGGAGAGGCCCTTATTGTGTTGTCTTAGCTACCTACAGCTGTCAAAGTCATAGACATCATTCTGTGGATCCATCACTCCCAGGTCAAGACAGCCACAGCAGACGACCCCTGGAAGTGTACCCCTGTCCCTGGACACCCGACCTGCATGATTCTCCAGAAGCCATCATGACCCCTCCTGCACACCTGGAATCAGCTGACCCATGCATGGCAGAAGCTTGAGGAGATTGTCAAACCCTGCTTCAGTCACCCCTGGAAGCTGACTGATCTATGCATGGCTGAAGCTTGAGGAGCTGCAAACCAGCCCGAGTATCCCCTCCCTCCCCTTATAAGTGCTCCTGCATTTCAAGCGCACCCCCCAAACTCCATGTGTTTCCCTAGCCACAGCCCCTAGTAGTCCTTATATTGCTAAATGAATTGTTGGCTCCTGCTCCCGATTGGGCTTCTTGCTCTATTATTTAGTATTGGTTTAGCAGCAGTAGCTCCCCAAGACTGGAATTTGCTGGAAAAGGTCCTGATTGCTCTAACATACCTGTGTTGTATGGGATGTATCTGTATTTTGTCCTGTGTGCCCTTCTAGGGTCTCTCAGTAGCAGTAGCCTCCCACCCTGCAACAACTGTTATAGAGGGACAAGTAAATCAAAGTATTTTTCTGCCTGAACTTACATGCTGGCATCCTGTTACACTGTTTCCAAAGCCAAACTTTGCATAGGCCCAGACAAAACCAAATATTGGACAGGTAATGTTAAGTATGGGGGAAACTGTGGGACCTATGGGAGGGCCAGGCAGCCTGCCTGCTGGACCTACTATACACATGTAGGCATGAGTGATGGGGGAGGAGTTCAGGATCAAACCTGGAAACCAAAAGTCAAAAAAGTTAAAGAATGGCTTGTGTCGCTAGCACAAGGTCCTAAGTATAAGTGAGCCAACCTCACAGGGCTGGACCATCTCA
The DNA here is from genome assembly GCA_004026745.1 of Myrmecophaga tridactyla. Lineage (NCBI taxonomy): Eukaryota > Metazoa > Chordata > Mammalia > Pilosa > Myrmecophagidae > Myrmecophaga > Myrmecophaga tridactyla. Next base: position 62,739 of record PVIY010005511.1, read on the forward strand.
GCCAGTCTATAAATACTGCATGCCAAATAACCCGTGTGCTGAATGCAACCTATGCACTCCTCCATAATGCCAGTACACAGCTTAGTGCATGCTGGCTCTGCCTTCCCCTTGCAAGGAATGCTTCTATGGGTGTCCCTTCTCAATTCACTCAGAACCATACACAACTGTCAGCTGAGGGCCAAACCATACTTATTGGCCCAGTTGCCCAAGGTGTTCAGTTAGCAGTCTTGGGGAATAATTTAACCTGTCACCAGGGGCACCCTTCATCAGAGAGTGAGTCACTGGGGACCATCCCTGCCCACCTGTGTATCAGAAACCAGAACCTCCCGGTGGACAAAATACAGTGCAGTTTCCCAGGGGTGTTCTATTTATGTGGAAGCTCTGCTTATAGGTGTCTAGCAGCCAACTGGGCAGGAAGTTGCATCCCAGTTTACTTAACTCCAGAAGTATCCATTTACACTGAAAGGGAGTTTAAGCAAGCCCTAAGACCCAGGCAGCAAGGAAAACATAGGTGACCACAAAGGGCCATGCTTGCTTCAGTTTTAATTGGGGCTGGCATTGCCACAGGAGTAGGAGCAGGGGTAGCAGGACTGGGATCCTCTGTAAGCTTCTATTGCAAGCTGTCTCAAGAACTGAAAGAAGACTTAGAGCTAGTGGCAGATTACCAATTAAACTCCCTGGCACCAGTAGCCTTGCAGAACCAAAGAGCTTTAGACTTACTTACCTCAGAAAAGGGAGGGACACGTTTCTTCTTAGGGGAAAAGTGCTGTTATTTTGTAAACCAGTTTGGCATAGTTGCTGCTAAGGTTCGGGAACATAGAGAGTGGATCTGAAACCAGGACAAAAAATTAGAAACCTGGTGGAATTGGAACCCAAAAACCTGGACTAACTGGATCCTGCCACTAGCGGATCCCCTAGTTACCCTATTAATTCTAATCACTGTAGGTCCCTGTGTAATCAGAGCCCTCCTTAAATTCATTGAAAATACTGTAACCCAGCAAGCTACAGCATGAATCCTCCTAATGAAAATGTACAAACCATTAAATTTAAAGGGATAACATAGCCCCTCCCTATTAATTCGGGGTAAGCATTACTTTTTCTTATTTCTTATTCTTTTTTCTTTTTCTTATTCGGCTGCCTTTTCTGTAGAAAACCCCAGCCCCCACTCCTCACCTCTAGGAATGGATGAAACTGCAGACAAGTGAGATAAAACACATTCCTGGGATAGATACCTCCACTCCTGACCTCCAGGAATGGATGAAACTGCAGGCAATAAAGATAAGACACATTCCTGGGATAGGGACCCCCTCCTCTAGCCTCCAGGAATGGGTGTAACTGCAGACCAATGAGATAAGATGCATTCCTGCCATAGGGACCCCTCCCCTAACAGCTCATCTGCTTCTGTAACATGCTTTGCACCTTAAACTGACCAATTGTCTTTCCTTTAATGTTGCTATTTGCCATATTAAGCTTGCCCTATCTCTAGCATGTAATAGTGCCTATAAAAGCCAATGTTGCCTTTTGTTCGGGGCTCAGACTCGGCTGAACCCCATGTGCACCAGCTAATAAATCACTTGCTTCCTGAAACTGTGGACCCTTAGTCTTGGCCTGTTCTAATTTTGTGGAACATTCCTGGAGGCCTCTGGCCTTGTTCCTGGTTTTTGTGCTACAAGACACTGGCTGGGTACATACTTAAAACTATGAACTCCAAGCTCCCCTATTTTTATGAAAATGGATGTTCTATAATAAAAATAGTTTGAAGTTATAATGTTTATGATGGGCAGTTTTAGTTCAGATAAGGTTATTCACTGGAGAAGTGCCTTAAAATTTAAAACAATTAACAACCAGATCCAGATTCACATCAGGAGGTTGCTGGATACAATCTGCTCCCATAATAGCTTCACTTAAAGGTTCACTTCAGAAAAAGAAAAAGCCAAAAACAGATAAGAGCAGAAGGAACTTAAAATCAATTTTATTGCTCCCAAACTTCCATTTACCCGGCTCTTCCCCCACAACTGCCTTAACTGGTTCTTCCTGACTACCTGAGGGAAACTGCTCAAATCCAGCTTCCTTTAAATTTAAGCCTCTCCTTCCCACTAGCATTGAATTTAAACCATGGACCTAAACTGAATTAAGAGCTATAATTAAAGATTTCCTCAAACAAGAACAGCAAATATTTATAGAAGGATTTATGGTTCTTTTTGGTGCATATGATCCAGGGTTACTTGACCTATATCAGCTTGTACACAGGCTGGTCTGAATCTCAGATGCTAAGTCCTTGAGGGCAAAAGCTGAACAGACTGACCCAGAAACGAACCCACAGAATCCTTTTTTCCACCATAAATGTGTGGGTCAAATAAGCCTAAGAAATATGGCAATGAAAATCTCTTCCACAAATATCAGTGTAAAAGCTTTACTCCTCATATTGAGCAATTAACCTCACCTTGTCCCTTCAGTCAAGAATAAACTTCTAATAAATGTTTAAAAGTGGGGCAAGAGTGTGAAGATTTGAGGGGGCCAAGATGGTAGCTCAGTGAGGTGTGGGATTTAGTTCATCCTCTAGAGCAGCTGGCAAATAGCCAGAAACAGTACAGAATAACTTCTGGGACCATGTTAGTGATCAGACACACAGCCTACCCAAGCCTGGACAAGCTAGACCAGCTGCAAGCCCACCCAGAACCGTGAGTTCCCCAGGCAGTGGAGGCCAGTACCCCTCCCCCACAGGCTACTTCCCAGAGAAGAGAGAAACAAGACTCTACCAGCAGCAGGGGCTGAGTGCAACCAAGCTTCAATTGTGGAATTAGTTAATGAATTCTGACTACTAAAAATAGGCCCCAAGCTGAGCTGAATCCTAACTAAAAGCTGAGGTTGTTGGTTTTTACCCCAGTGCAGAGGGCCAGGGCTGATGAGAAAAGAAAAAAAAAATGGAAGTTTTTTTTTAAAATCAGATAGCACATAATATTTGAAAAGATGTAGGCTCTGAAGTAAAGGAGTGGGGTTCACAGGGCCTGGAGATGCACAAAGCAGCATACCAACTTAAGCTCTTGATTGGCAAACCCAAGGAATGGGGGTCCTGCTCTGAAAAGTATTTTCTTTTTCTTTTTTGTAGTTCTATGGCTTGACTACTCTTTAGATACAAATGGAGGGCTTCTCAGACTCCAATGGCACCAGGCATAGGCAGAATTAAGCTTGAGAGTTTATCTGGAGTCTGTGCCTTCCCCAGGAGAGAGGTGAGGCCCAGCTCAGGTGGAATCACTCCCTCAAGGAATTCAGACCCAAGGGTCTGGAAAAGTGAAGCAATTAAAGCCAGTCTACAACCTCTCCTCTTTCTCACCAAGCTGACAGTAGAGGGAGTCTGCTGAAGTTAAAGATACCACATCATCTTATGCTGGTGCATCCTGCAGGCAGACAAGCAAACATACCAAGCACAATAGGAAAAACACAGAATCAAAGACTTCATAGGAAAGCCTTTCAACATGCTGGGTCTCACCCACAGGGAAAACTGATGCAGATGACTCTTTCCTCTTCAGAGGAGACCAGTTTTCTCTGGGAAAATCAGGCTAGGGTCTATAGAAACTAAGTATAACCACATATGGCAGGCAAAAAAAAAAAAAAGGCACCATACAGGCAGGGCAAGAAACAAGAAAACAAGAACTGAAAAATTCTGATCTGTTAAACAAAACCTAAGTCAGAGGTCAAGAATAAGCTGAACTGAATGTCAAACAACAGATAGACAATAAAGTCATCCAGCAAGAATATCCTAGGTAAAGAAAAAAAAAAGAAAAAATTGAGGGCAATCTCCAGAATAAACTAATTAAGGTAATTGAATGCCTAGACACCAGCAAAAAATAATAAATCATACTAGGAAAATTGAAGATATGGCCCAGTCAAAGGAACAAACCAACGATTCAAATGAGGCACAGGAGTTGAAACAATTAATTCAGAATGTTCAAACAGACATGGAAAACCTTATCAAAAATCAAATCAATGAATTGAGGGAGGATAAAAAGAAGGCAAGGAATTAAGAAAAAGAAGAAATTGGAAGTCTGAAAACACAAATCACGGAACTTATGGGAATGAAAGACACGGTAAAAGAGATAAAAAAAACAATGGAAGCCTACAATGTCAGATAGTAATGAACAATCTGAGGGGGGAAGCAGGAAAAAAAAACACTACATTCACAATTGCAACCAAAAGAATAAAATATTTAGGAATAAATGTAACTAAAGATACAAAAGACCTATAATGTGTGGAAAATAGATGGTAATTCATATTTTAATACTTTAACTTATGTGTGAGACTAAAGTAAAAATTGTTATTTGCTAAAAAAATTTACATTTTGACTAGTGTATTTCCTAAAATAACTTATGTGGACAGGTTAATTGAACACCATAAGTACATGGAACCTTGATTTGGGTATAAGATTTTGTAGGTTTGTTCAGAGTGATGTCCTAATAAATTGCAGAGTGATTTGAACAGTGAATAAAAAAAGCATTTGCAAAGTCCCCTTGGGGGAATGGCAAGAAAGGGGGGAAATTCAACTTCCCCAAGTGGAGAATTCCTGATATTCTCACAACCAATGGGAACAACCAAAGCAATGGGCTGAGCCCTCAATCTTGGGGTTTCTTCATAGGAAACTTAACTCCATAAAGGATAGGCTAAGCCTACTTAAAATTAGGCCCAAGAGTCACCCCCAAGAGATCCTCTTCTGTCACTCAGATGTGGCCTCTCTCTCTCAGCCAACATGAGGAGCAAACTCAGTGCCCTCCCCCTCTCTACATGGGACATTCCTGGCAACGTGGGACAGGGGTGTAGAGCTTCCTGGTAATGCAGGACAGAAATCCTAGAATGAGCTGGGACTCAGTATCAAGGGATTGAGGAAACCTTCTCAACTAAAATGGAGAAGGGTGAAATGAGACAAAATAAAGTGTCAATGGCTGAGAGATTCCAAACAGAGTTGAGAGGTTATCCTGGAAGTTATTCTTATGCATTAAATAGATATCACCTTTTTAGTTAAGGTGCACCAAAGAGGCTGGAGGGAACGGCCTGAAAATGTAGAGCTGTGTTCCAGTAGCCTTTTTTTTTGAGGATGATTGTATAATGATACAGCTTTCACAATGTGACTGTGTGATTGTGAAAGCCTTGTATCTGATGAACCTTTTATCTACCTTATCAACAGATAGTAAAATATATGGATTAAAAATAAACAAATAATAGGAAGAACAAATGCTAAAATAAATTTAATAAATTGAAATGCTGGTGATTTGTGAGGGGGAGGGGGAGTGGGCACAGTATGTACAGTATGTATGATTTTTTTTCTTTTTTCTTTTCATTTCTTTTTCTGGGTTGATACAAATGTTCTGAGAGGTGATCGTGGTGAAGATCTATGATGATGATCTATCATCTATGTGATAATAATGTGAGTTATTGTTTATATACCAAGAATGGAATGATCATATGGTAAGAATGTTCATGTTTATATGTTGCTATGTTTAAAAAAACAAAAAAAAATTTAAAAGGGTGTGAAGATTTATCAATAAAAATATTTTAAAAAAAATAACAAAAAAGACTGGGGCAAGGAGAAAAAGCCAGTTCTTTTAAATAAACTAGTGAGTTTTGTATGTCAGTTTTCTGTGTTCCCATGTTCTGTTTTGTTTTGTTTTGGGTGGATGCATGGTCCAGAAAATGAATGTTCCTGTGTTTTTATGTCTGACTCAGTGCTGAAAAATTTTAAATTGAAGCTATGGACCCTCTATTTGCATCTGTCTGATGTTTGGTGTATGACATTTCCTATCGTTGAATGTTATTACCAAATTAACTGAATAACTTAAAAGAGCTCTATTCAAATTGGCCTAAAGATAAATAAGCACTTCTATAAAACTAATACTCCTAAAGTTCCATAAATTAAGAAAACTGAATTTTAATATTTCCAGTTGTGGTGGAAAGAGTATTCAAAGAACTAAACTTGAAAACTTTTTTTTTTTTAATTCTAGGTCACATAATTTAGGCACACCTTGGTAAACAGCTAGTTAAATATTGTTCGTAAAATAAAAACAGCTATGTTGTCTGAGTTATCAATTTTAAATACAATTCAAGCACACAATTTTATTCTACTTAGCTATGTTCTTCCTAAATTTATACAGGCTTACTGATCAAATAAGCCAGCATTATATTAACCAGATGTTTAAAATGATAAGAAATGTAAATTTGCATTTAACTAAATTGAATTACTATTCTGACAATTTTTATTTCAAGAATAATTGTGTTTTCAGGATGTTAGCTTAAAGACAGTTTCCAAGATCTTCTCGGTAGTTTAATATGTAACTATGCAAAGTGTGTTTTTGTTAAGGGGAATAAAGAGAATAGTTGGTCCGAAAGTAAATTGTTTGTGGCAAAATGAGAAACAGGGAAGTGTAAGATGAAACATGAATGGAGATATAAAGTTGTAGAAGGTTTACAGAAATAAATTTTGTCATCCTTAAAGCTGGCTAAAATTTGGAGGGTTATTTATTAGGTTTTTAAAAGAGCTTTCATATCATATAGTTCATCATACAGAACTATACTTTGTTTTCTTTCTGCTTAAGTGACAAATTTTTCTTGGATTAATTAGTCTACTATAAGAAGTTGTAAAAGAGTAAAGGCAAAGATTCTTATCAGAATAATTCCCTAGGCTGTATATTGACCTTGTCATTCTTTTTTTTTTTTTAATTAGCATATGGGCAGGAGGCACCAGGGATGGAACTCCAGACCTCCAGCAGGGCAGGTCGGAGCTCTGCCTGCTGAGCCACGGCAGCCGCCCGACCTTGTCATTCTTTATTGTTTAGGAAATGTCTTATCACATTTAACTAAGTTCCTTTTTACAATAATGTTAACTTCTCTATTTACTTCTGTGAAGTTAGAATGGTACAAAGTTTTACTAATGATCTTATTTTGCTTAAACTTCCATTTTTCCTCAGGAAACTATAAAGAGGAAACACAAAGCAACTGAGGCAGGTTGACATACCAACAGTGCTTTGCTGTGCTAATTAAGATCCCTGTCTCCATGAGAAAGGAGGAACTGAGGTAAACAAGTCATGCTGAAATTAGCAAATCTGCCACTCTTCACCAGATAAATCCATTCCTACAGGAACATTCTGCCTGAGTAGTTCTTGTAGATTTATGGCACCTCAGAAAACCCTACTCTAGACCACTCACATAACTTATGTCCTCCTTGCCTCCACCCTCCCTGTTCCCACATACCCTTTCTTTGTCCTAAGCAGGTATATAAACTGCTTCCCCACTGTTTTTCTTTGAGCATTAACTTCTTTTAGTTCTGCTCCCACATGTGTCACTTAGCTCAATATACTTATTCTGTTTTCAACTTAACAGTCTGATGTCAGAAGAGTGGGATTCCAAGGTGAACACCAGGAGAAAGCCAGGACAGCAGCTTGGGGAAGATTTTGGCACCAGCTGGAATCCTTTGTGTTCTATCTTCTCAGGGTTCATAGTCTGGCATGTTTGGCTAGCCCCTTTCAGACTTTTGATCTCCTGCAGTGTTGTGGTTGAGGTCAAATCTTTTTGTTGAGCTGAAGTCTGGTCATCCCTCTGTTATGGTCTCTGTTGTCTTTGACCATTAAGTAAGAGAATTCTCTACTCTACTCTTTCTTTGACTCCGAGAAACAGTCAGTCAATCTGGTTTTTTTTGTTTTTTTTTGTTTTTTTTAGCATATAGCCTAGTAAGACCTTTGTGCATTCACTACTTGTAAGAGTAAAATTAAGTTTAGCTTCCAAACAAGGTGGTGTAGGATGCCTCTGATGCAAGCCTAGAATTGGTGCCAAATCCTTATATAGGTAGAAGGAAGTTTAAATAGGTAACTGCCAGGGTCACTGAAATGTAAAGCATAATCAAAAGTGAGAACCTTCAGTGGGAAATTTGAATTAGTTAGATAAACTTGATAGGTTGTAACCTCTGGAGTATCCAATCAGTGGAGAAACAGGAGAGGGGTCTGCATGCTAGGCTTAGGGAATAAATACTGGTGCTTTTGGTTGCTCAGTGCACCAGCCATCATTTTTTCAGTTGAGTGCCCATTCTGGCAAGATTGTGAATCAATTATTTTCCTCTCCACAATTGGATGAATGTTTATTCTCTTTCAGGTATGGCTTTCTTTCTAACAACTTTGGGGGATCACTGGGATCTGAGGCTTCTAAGGAGGCCCCCTGGGCAGGAAGAAAGGAAGGTGCACCCCACTGATTAAGTGGTCTCAGACTCTGCCCTTGGGAGCCCACTTTTGACAGCCAGAAGGACTTGAGATGGATGCTTAGATCTGCCAATTGTGAATGAGAAAAGGAGTAAGGAAAATCTGCCTCACAGTGACCAGGCAACTCTGCATGAACCAAGGTAAGAAAAAGATGATTAAGTATTGCCTTAGTGGTTGGGAAGAATTTTGATGAGCTTGGGGTTGAGTAAGCAAGTGTGGAGGCCCAATACATGGTTCCCTTCTCCTGCAAGGGAAAGGGTCAGAGTCAGATGAAACAAAATGGTGCTGAGACAAATGAACCCAGGGAAGAATCAGAAGGGATAGAGGCAGTTGGTTGGCCAGGAAGGAAGTGAAGGAGTTACCTATAGCATCTCACAGGAACATTCCCCTGGATGGTCCATAGGGAGAATGTTGGAATATTGGACCGGTAGTGATCAGACCAAGGGAAAGGAAAAAATGAAAATAATTAAGTATTATTGTTACATTTGGGCAAAAGAAAGCATTGTGCCATGCAATGTATTTTGGCCAAAAAATGGGGCAGAAGAGGACTGGCATTGTGCTGACTTCATGCTTTATATTAATGAAGAGAAGTCCTTTTCCAAAGAGGAGTCTGATTATGCCATGTGTTGGCTAAAGGGAAGGAGGACCTCTCTATATCCTATAAAGGTCAAAACCCCAGAACCAGAGGCTAAATCTTTATAAACTAAAGCTTGGCATCCTTTATTGAGCCTTCCCCTACCCTATGCTTCTCCCTCAGGAAAGGGACTGTTGGACCCTGAATGCTCAATGGAACTAACCAATGTTCTCCCCAGGGAGCTGGAGGAGCAATCAGGGCCAACTGCTCTACTTGTTACAACCCACTAACAATTGAGGAAGGAGTTGAAACAGTGTAAAAGAGATTAACAAAATTTTCCATCTCTGGGGGCTCCTGAGGGTAAAAAGGTGAAAGAACATAGAATGTTGAGTCCCTTTACCTTCTGAGAGAAGTACCTATTGGACCAGGAGAAATCAGTTATATACCTGGTCCAAATTTATGTCTATCCTAAATATCCTCTTTATGTGGGGGGAAAGGGGAATTGTGAGGAGGGCAGCAATGAAAGAATGGGAGAGGCAGGACTCAACCAGACAAGAAGTAATGACAACAGAGCAAAAATTCTCCAATATAGATCCCAATTGGGATAAATATAATCAGGAAGATGGCACAAATGAGGGATTGTAGAGACCACTGTATAGGGGATAACATTGGCTGTACCCAAATCTCAGAACTTAAAAAAAGCCTTTGAGGTGGCTCAAGAAAAAAAAAACAGCTTAAACTATCCAATAATTTTTAGTCATTAAAAGAGACTTGAAGGAGACACACAGTCACTGATACTCTGGTCTCTTTAGATCAATAGGATTACATCAAAGTCACATGTGACCACTTGATGCAGAGTCTGAGTTTCTCTATAATAAATCCCTTTGTCAAATGCAAGAACTGCAGACTTGTTACTGGTAAAAGTGAAGCAAATGGGTCAATAAAACTATCTTGATGTGGGAGCATTTTCCTGTAGGTGTTCAGTCTTGATGAAAGTGTCAGTTTAGAAATTGGATTCCTAGGAGAGTTATGGTGTCTCCTGACAGGACTGCCAACTACTCCTGGGCAATGATGTTGGCATTATTTGAGGTGGCAGGAACGATGCCTGCTTTCTGATCTATTTGGGCAAGTAGTTGAGCCAAGGAGAGGTTATTGAGAGTCTCAGAAAGTGTATATGAGAAGGGAAGAGGGAAAGCAGAAGCAACAAGCTAAAGTCATGTTGAGTGTGGTCAACCACATGGTCAAGAAGAGATTAGAAATAAAGCAGGGAAGAGAGAGGCAGAGGTGAGAAAGAGAAACAGTCTGGGCCAAAGGGGATAAAGGAACAAGGAGGGCACAGGACTCAGCAGTGTTATCACTGTGGGAAACCTGGTCATTTCAAAAGGGAGTTCCTGAGTTTAAAGAAAGAAGGTCAGGTGATACCCCTGAGGAATGTTGAGGATTAGGATGGTCAGAGGCTTCTCATCTCAAGAGCCTACCAGGAGTGTTTGGTTAATCTGAAGGTGGGCCCATATACATTTTTGGTAGACACTGGGACAGCTAAATCTTCTGTGAACCACGTCCCAAAGGGGATCAAACCCCTCACAGTGTTAGGGGTAAAAGGGGAAGGATTTGAAGTCCCCATTTTCAAGCCTAATAATATCTGTTGGGAAGATAACCAAATTATAAGCCCCCTGCTGTACATTCCGGAAGCTGGGAATAAATTGTGGGGAAGGGACCTGATAGTACCCATGGGACTGGCTGATGGGCACAATCTGAGACTACTGCATAGAAAGCCAAATAGAATGTTGTGAGATCTGTATAAAGAGAACCACTGCTAGTTGGGGCTGAGGGGGCAGAAAAGGGACAATGTGAAGGTAAAAAAATTTCAGAGGCAAAACTATGGATGCCAAAGTCTAAAGTCAAGAAACCTCAGGCCAGGAGAGCAGACTCACTCTAAGTACTTGGAGAGGGTGAATTTTCCCAAAGGCAGAGGATGGGCCTTCCACCTCGTTGCAGTGGAAGACTTGTTCCACCTCAGGCCTTGGAAGGGATGCAGGACATTCCTTGGGGGTTGGGGAAAGCCTGACTGTTGCCACATGAAGGAGTTAAGCATGTGCCCTGGAGATGGTGAAGAGCCCAGATGCAGTCCCAATGCTTGGAGAGGATGGAGCTGAGAAAAAGGCAGTTTCCCCAAGGTTCCCTAAGGTTGCATTCAGAGAGATATCAGTTGCTGTTTAGGCCCTTGGAAGGGGTGGGACTGCTGCTTTCTAAAGCCCTGAAGACAAATGTCTCTCAGACTTTGAAATCTTAATGTTTGCCCTGCAGGTTTTTGAAACTGCTTGTGTCTGGTGACCTCTGTGTTCCTTCCAATTTCTCCCCATGAAAATGAGGGTATTTATCCTATGACCATCCCTCCTTTGTATGTTGGGAGCAAATAACTTGTTCTGAGTTTCACAAACCCATAGTCAGAGGAGAATTTTTCCTTAGGAAAGACCATGCCAGCAGCTGACTTTGCAGAAGATCTCATCCTTAAGAATTATGTTTTGACTTTGTCCTCTATCTGTCATCCCTCAGGCACCTTGGCTTGCTGGCCCAAACCCCACCTCTTGAATTTGCTGTCCATTGACACCAACCTGGCAGGTGGGTCCTCATCAAATCATAGAAAGAGTCCAAACTCCCACTGGCCTTGAAAGGACCCTATCAAGTTATTGACAACTGAGATGGCCATCCGGACAGCAGAGAAAGGCTGGACTCACTATATCTGAGTGAAAGGACCAGTACTGAGCCAGATGATAAGCACCCAACAACACAGTCCAATTCCTGAGAAATAACTCCAACTTTGGATCTTTTAAAAATTGCAATTGTTGGGAGGGTAGAAGGGGTTTTTGGATTTAGGGTTCAGATTCTATATTTCTATCTAACATGGTTAATAGTGACCCTGTCAAAAGAGAGTATTACCCAAGGAAGACAGATGAGGGATCTGAGGTCTAATTTACTAGTCATAATGTTCCAAATTAGGAATATGACAAGCCCTGTCATATTGGTGGTGAATGTAACTGAAGGTTTAGAGTCCCAAACTGTACAGCTTGATGCTTGTCAGGTAATAGACTGTGGAGACTTAATGAGTCAGGCTGACCCACTGCTCTGTATGGAGAAACATGAAAGGAGTTCAAATGCACTCCTTTTTTCAGAATACTACCCTTGGTGAAAATTGTAGTATGTTGTCCTCTCTTTTCCCTCCAGTCAGGGGCAGAAAAGTCAAGACCATAACAGCTTCTCGCCTCAGTCCCTGAAACCATTCTGCCTGTCTTCCTGGATGGGGAGAAAGGTACCAGGACCTTGGGACCATGGCCTTGTGTACCCAAACATGGGATGTAACTGAGGATAGTACTGGCAATTTCTCCAGTTTAACCATTGTGAAAAGGGCATCCTCCAATTAGTATTACCTAAGAAGTGGAAGGGGACCTGTGCTCTGGTCCAATTGGCCATTCCATTCACCATGGCATTTGAAAAGGAGGAGGAAGTTCTATCTCAAGGAGAAAAAGAAAGAAAAGAAGCTTACCAGTTCCTTCAATGATCATGTTTATTAGATAGTATAGAGGTGCAATGGGGAATCCCAGATGAGTTTAATGCTAGGAATCAAGTAGCTGCAGGATTTGAGTCATCTGTTTCTGGTAGATCACCAACAACAAAAATGTTGATTGGATTAATCAGCAAATATTTATCAATTACACCAAGGATACAGTTAGAGGAATAGCAGAACAATTGGATGCTACTAGCCAAATGACATGGAGAATAGGATGGCCCTAGATATGACACTAGCTGAAAAGGGAGGCATTTGTGTTATGGTCAGGGTTGGTTGTATATTTATCAATAATACAGCCCCAGGTGGAACTATTACCAAAGCTTTACAAAGCCTAATGGCCTTAATGAAAGAATAGGTGAAAATTTCAGGCATTGATAACCCCTCATGGGATGGTTAGAAAGTTGGTTTGGGAAATGGAAAGGGGTGGTACTGTCTGTGCTAATTTCTTTATTCATTGTAACTGTGGTACTCACAGCACTTGGATGCTGCCATTATCCCACATGCCCAAAGGTTAGTTCAGAGACTCACTGAGGTTGCCTTATCCAAGCAAATGCCTAGTCAGTACAGGCAAAGCAATTTGTCCCCCCATAAAAAAGAAGATCACTGTGATGAAGAGTGTGAAAAGTCTCTTATCAAGTTTGAAAAAAAAGACTAAAGTGTGAAGACTAAGAGTTCAAAAAGAAAGAGGGAGAGATTTGTAAGAATAACATTAAGTTTAGCTTTCACACAAGATGGCACAGCACACCTTTGATGCAAGCTACCTTTGCATCACCCAATAAGCAGCCATTTCTAATAAGACAAAACAGAGTCAATAAGACAGAAAATTCTTACTTCATAGTTCAGTAATGTTAGAAAGAAAGTCATACCTGAAAGAGAAGAAAGTGTTCACCTGATTGTGGAGAAGAGCTTCACCAAAAAATAAATTTAAAAAAATTGAAAAGAAAAATGGCTGCTTATCTATAGATTGAGCCCCCAATCTTGGGGATTGCTTATATGAAACTTAACCCCACAAAGGACAGGTCAAGTCTACTTAAAATTAGGCCTAAGAGTCACCCAAAGAGAACCTCTTCTGTTGCTCGGATATGGCCTTTCTCTCTCCAGCCAACACAACAAGCAAACTCATTGCCCTCCCCCGTCTATGTGGGACATGACTCCCAGGGGTGTGGATCTTCCTGGCAATGTGGGACAGAAATCCTAGAACAAGCTGAGACACAGCATCAGGGGATTGAGAACACCTCCTCCACCAAAAGGGGGAAGAGCAAAATGAGACAAAAAAAAAAATGTCAATGGCTGAGAGATTCCAAACAGAGTCGAGAGGTTATCCTGGAGGTTACTCTTACACATTAAATAGATATCACCTTGTTAGTCAAGATGTAATGAAGAGGGTGCACAGGTAGTTTAGTGGTTAGAATAATCACCTCTCATGTGGGAGACCCGGGTTCGATTTCCGGACCATGCATTCAAAAAAGAAAAAGAAGATGTAATGAAGAGGCTCGAGGGAACTACCTGAAAATATAGAGCTGTACTCCAGTAGCCATGTTTCTTGAAGATGATTGTATAATGATAGAGCTTTCACAATGTGACTGTGTGAGTGTGAAAATGTTGTGTCTGATGCTCCTTTTATCTATCTTATCAACAGATGAGTAAAACATACGGAATAAAAATAAATAACAGAGGGAACAAATGTTAAAATAAATTTAGATTGAAATCCTAGTGATCAATGAAAGGGAGGGGTAAGGGGTATGGTATGTATGAATTTTTTTTCTGTTGTCATTTTATTTCTTTTTCTGAATTGATGCAAATGTTCTAAGAAATGATCATGATTATGAATATGCAACTATGTGATGATATTGTGAATTACTGATTATATATGTAGAATGAAATTATGAAAATTAAGAATGTTTGTGTTTGTTGTTTATATATTTTTTTAAATTTAAAAATTAATTTAAAAAAGGCTGCTTATTATATGTAAAAGAATTCCAATGTCACCAGTTGCAACTATTCTAGTAGATGAGTTAAACTAGCCTCAGGTAAACCTAAATTCATAGAGCACCAACTTTAAAATAAGGTTTGCTAAATGGGATGCTTTTAACAAATGACTCCTAAAAACTACTGAAAGGAAAAGAAAAACAATGAAAAACTTAAAAATGTAGCTGCCCTTCTTTCCCCTGCTCCCCCTCTCCCTTCCTTTCACAGCACTGCCAAAACACCCTTCACAGGCCCTCTCTATGCAGGAAACTCCTGAGCTATCCTTGACAGGCCTTTTAAATCTAATCCAGCCCCAATGTCCCTATTCAAAATTAAATCCTTTCTTCCCTATCATGAGCTAGGGTAGGGGACCTGCAGGAGTAATCTCTTGAGTAGCTTACTTCTTTAATATAAGGAGGAGTCACCCAATTGCTTAACTGCCACAAACCTCCATGAAAATGCATGAAGGAATAGAGCACAAGTTACAAAGACCAAAGATTATGAAACAGTAAAAAATATTAGAGGCACCATCACTACAGTCAGCTCACTATTGTTGCCATTGTTCTGTGTGGTAGGGTCAGCTACAGGAAGCTGCCTCAAGAAAGACAGAAGAATCAGAAAATTAAGAGTTTCACCTAAAAAGAAATATGCAGATATCCACCTCTGCTTTGGTTACAAGTTTGCCAGAGCAACTAAATAAGAGAAATAATGATATAGAAGTGCTAACCTGTCAGTTCTTAAAATTAAAAGGTCAAGAAAAAGACCCAAAAAATGTTAGCACTATTTTACCTAAAAGAAATTGGGATCCCAAAATCTAAAATTCCTGAGAGGACATCAATAAATGCCAATAGAGTTAAAGAATTACCAAGAATGCAATTGTCAGACAAATGCAAATTCCCTTTTTAGCCAGTAAGTGAAACTGTCATTATGAAGTAATACCCTGCTGAAAAATTAATTAAATTGTGAAAAACTTACTGGTAACTAAGAAGCAAATACTTTAACCTGTATCTGTCTAATATGCCCCACACCTGTTGAGGAAGCTGTCTTATAATTACGTTTAAAAAATAGGTATAAGTGGGGTCAAAGCATTAGGAATCCCTCTCAAATACTCTGATTTAATAACAGACTTGTAAAGCTTGTTCCCAGCATCACACTTGTTCAGTGCCTTATAGGAGAGGAAATATACATAAAGCTAGCATGCTCGTAAAGGACTTCATAAAACTGTAAAGACAAAATGCCTTCATGGACTTCAAAATTCACTTACAATCACATCAGTGTTTTTGTTTTGTTTTGTTTTGTTGGGGGGACAGTGCCATTAATTCTTGTTAAAGAATATATTTTACTCTTTCATCAGTGCATTAACTAAAGTATTTTAGATATTTAGCATTATTGTAATGATTTTAATTTTAACGGTAATTGTATGTTGTAAATGTTTACTTGAAAACACTTTCTAGAATCATTCTGGTAACTTAATTATATAAGGTATATACAGAGTATGTGTTTAGTAAAGGAAAAAGAGAGTAATTTTATCTTAACTGACTGGTAGTTACAAAACAAGAAAGAAATATATATTGGAAAAACTTGTAACCAGACAAAGGTGGTAGATTCTCTGCCCAGTGCACTCAAATAATGAATTCCTGAGATGCCAGGGTTTCAAAATGAGAAAAAGTTTATTGCTAGGTGGGATGCAGGAGTTCAGATGGCCTACTGGCCCAAAAATCTGTCTCCCTGAACTGCAGTAATTCTAATAATTTTATAGTATCAAAACAATGGGCAGGTTTTAGGATGAACATAATGTTCAAATGATATAATTAGAGGTGATCTAATTATTAAGCATGCACAAATTAATTACTTGCTTAGCCCCAGAATGTATGTAAAAAATAAAAGGCAACCTTAATGTGATGATGAAGCTGATGTATAAGTCACTTATAGGTTAAAATCTAAGTGAATGTACATGTAGGCAGACCCATTTTATTTAAATCTGGCTTTTATTATCAAAATAACCTTGGGGCTGGGGTGGGTTAGTTCTGAACTGACCCATGGCCCTTCATTGACAAACACTAAAGGCTGTCTTAAGTAATCATAAAATTCTAAAGTTGAAAAACCAAATAAAATGGATACAAGTAAAGGTCAGCCATAAAGTTTTTACAGTCAAAAGCGCATAAAGTAAAGGCTATACAATCATTATCAGAAATCAATGTAGCTGGACTACAGTTTAGAAATTTCAGGGATTTCCTTCTATCTACTCTAATATACCAAAAAGTGAAAAGGAATATCTATATAATGATTTAGTAATCATAATCATCATTTAAATCCTAACTTCTCAGTTATAATCTGAATAGATACAGAAGGTTGCAGAAAGTTCATAGAAAAGAAAATTTATTTCTTGTTGTCAAAGTTGAGTACTATTTAATGATCCTATCTATAAAATATTTTTAAAGCATTAGTATCAAATAATATATTGATGTGAACTAAAATTTAGTTTTTGCTCTAATTAAAGTAGCAAGGTTTTCTTAAATTATTGATCTATTTTTAGTAAGAGGCTATAAAAAGTTTTTCTGAATAATCTGTGTGACAAAAAGCAAAATGTCTGTGTTTTATCAGAATAACTTCTTGTACTTGATGTTGACTTTATCATGTCCTTATTTGTTTTAAAAAAATCAAGTCCTTGCACCTTCAATAGAACCAAGTCTTTTCCTTAACTTTAGTTAAATAAGAACCAAGTATTGTTTCAAACCTGAAAAATTTTAACATTTTGCTTTCTCAAGCTCAAGCCCTAAAGGATATCTTTTCATTCCAGTTGCAAAGGATTTGTTCTTTCACCTTGTAAAAAAAAGTGAAATGCTGAAAATAGTTGAGTTCATCTGATATAAGTTGCATAAGAAATGTTTAGACAATATTATGCAATTTATTTTTAATTTTCTTTCTGTTGGTTACTGATCTACAAAATAGTAAACATATAATGGTGCCAATTATGATTTCAGTTATTTTTAAAAATGTTATATGTGACATAAGTAGCCAGATTTCCTTGTCAGTGATATTTTACTGTGATGCTTTCTGAAAGTGCTTGTACATAGTTATAAGTCAGAGCTTCATCTTCAACAAAAAGAGATTTTAAAGTAAGGCAAGTATAGAAATTATGTTCTACCCATTAACTAACATCATCCTAATAAAAATATAAAAAATAAATTGCACCTATGTTTTAAGTAAGATGCTTACATATTTAGGCTCCCGGTGCCACACAAAGTGTCTCTCCATTTGAGCTATTGGCACACCTGATTTCCATGGCCCATAAAACTATAAAAGTATCAGCCACATATATCTTCTAGTCATGCCCCAAAAGTAGATGGAAATGGCTTAGTACTAAGAATACCTGTAACTTGCCTTTTATAAAGAGCTCTGTTGCCTTAGCTCTTCAGTAAACACTGCCTCCAGACTGGCTCTGTTCCATAGTCCTGGAGAGTGCTGTGAAACAGACCAATGGAACCCTGGAGCCCATCTTCCTATTCTCAAAAGGACCAGCAATGCTGCAATATGAAAGATGCACAAGTAATATATCCACCAGGGAAATAACAACTGGAACTATGTGGTTAAAACCTAAAAGAACACAATTGACACTAATGCCTGCTCCTATGGGGGAAAAACATGTGTGGTACTGACAACCCAATATTTACTATTAGCAATGAAAAAATTGCTAATAGGGTCTATCCTAGACCCAAAGGAAAAAAGCTCTGTAGTAATTTTACTTACAGGAAAAGACCTTCCCAATTAGGTACCAATTAAATATTTATGTGTAAGCCCCTAGACTTGTTTCCTACTTCATCTAAGTTCATCAGTCTTCCTGATTGAGCTGCAGCCATAGTGGCATTTCACGACTATTCTGACTGTTAAATATACAAATATATTCCAGATTCAAGTAGCTCTGGAATCCCATGGAATATTCTTACACTGTCTTTAGTTAATTGAAGTACTTAAATAATAACTATTAATCATCCATGTCTGCCAAAGTGGCAACTACCTAATTTTAATACTCACTATAACTATTCTCTTTGTTCAATATGCTATTTCTATCATTAGAGAACATCTGAAAAGAACCTCCCCATCTGTAACATATGTGTGGGACATCTTAACCTGAATTGTTGCTGAGCATATATTCTGAGTGCCAAAACTCCTTTGAGCATTAAAAAAATGTAATGCTTCTAATTCAGCTGAGCACCAACACATGAAATGACTGTGCAGCATAGATGCAATCAAAACATCATTGTACTGCAAAATGAATAGACAGGAAAACAAAACAGCTCTAAATGAGCCAGAGCATATTTTTCTTCCCCAGGCTATAAACCTGTAACTTTCACTTCCCACATTCAGGGACTTATGCAGTAAAGGTGGTGGAAAGATTGTAAGAGTAGTGGGATGGAGTAAGCTGTAACAATAATACTTTCCCTAATCTCTTTAATTATGCTTGTGCTACTGTTCCTCTTTGATCCAGTAATCATTCAATGGCTCACCAACTTCATGCCTCAAGGACTAAAAGCCACTGAAATGTTTTTTGTTTCACCTGTGTCCCTAAGTTATCAAGGCCTTAATCAACAAAATAACCCACTTTGTTCTCCTGGGTGTTCTGAGGCTCCCTTGACCAAAAGGAGAGAATGTGAAGTTAAAATAGTAAATAACTTTACTAATCATCTTAATTTGCTTAAACTCCCATTTTTTTCTCAGGAAATTAAACAGAAGAAACACAAAGCAACTGACATAACAACAATCCTTTGCTGTGCTAATTAAAACCCCTGCCTCTATGGGAAAGGAAGAACTATGATAAACAAGTCATGCTGGAGTTGGCTAGTTAGTCACTCTTCACCAGATAAGCCCATTCCTACATAAACTTCCTGCCTAGGCAGCTTTTGCAGGTTTATGGCACCCAAAAACCCTTACCCCAGATGACTCATATAGCTCATGTACTCCTTGCCTCTCCACTTCCTGTTCCCCTGTATCCTTTCTCTGTCCTAAGCAGGTGTATAAACTGTTTCCCCACCACTTTTCTTTGAGCATTAACTTCTTTTAGTTTTCCTCCCACATGTGTCACTTAGCTCAATATACTTATTCTGCATTTTGGTTTCCAAAGACTGTTTTCAACTTAACACTCCTGGAATCTTTTATTGTCACCTTGTTTAAAATGTTCAAACCTGACAAACTTTGACATTTTGCCTTCCCAAAATCAACCCCTAAGTATGATGTCTTCTTGATCTCAATCTTTGAGATTTTCCAGAGGGCACATGAAAAATCAAGAAGGATTTGTTCTTTCACATTGTGTGCCACTTTCAAAGGATTTATGTACCCTAGAAAAGCTATGCTTCAACCCTAATCCAATCTGGTGGAGGTACTGTATTCAGTACTGTATATTGGAATCTTTTGATTAGATTATCTCCATGGAGATGTGACTCACCTACTTGCAGGTATTAACCTTTGAGGGAGATATGACTCCACCCATTCCAGGTGGGTCTTCATGATATTACTGGAATTCTTTAAAAGAGGAAACATTTTGGAGAAAATGACAAAGCTATGAGAACTACCAGAGGCCATGCAGCCAGAGATCTTGGGAGCTAAAGAAAGAAAATGCCTCCAGTGGAGCTTCATGAAACAAGAAGCCTGAAAAGAAAGCTAACAGATGTCACCATGTTTGCCATGCAGCTTTCCAGTTTAGAGAGAAACCCTGAACTTAATCAGCCATTCTTGAATGAAAGTAACCTCGTGTTGTTGCCTTAATTTGGACATTTTTATACACCTGCTTTAATTGGGACATTTCCCTGGCCTTAGAACTGTAAACTTCTCATTTAATAAATTCCCCTTTTTAAAAACCATTCCATTTCTGGTATATTGCATTCTGTCAGCTAGCAAACTAGAACACCTTGTAAAAAGTGGTGCTAAAAATAGTTAGATTGATTTGATATGAATTACATGAGAAATGTTGTCAAAGTAAAAAAATTTTAAAACCCCCTATTGGTTAAATTTGTGTGGTTAAAGTGTCAATATAAATATTTCAGAAATTATATAAAGTTCCCATAGATTTAGCAATAGCAACACTGTCCATGAGATGTCATCATATTGCTCTGCCTGATATTAGATGACAGTATAGTGTTATTGGTCATAAATTCAGTTATTCTTAAAAAACATTACATGTCACAGAAAAACTGAAATTTCTTTCTCAATTACTTTTATTTATTTGTTTGTTTGTTTGTTTATTTTTACTTTATGGCAGGATCACATTTCATTCTTTTTCCATGTGAGTATCCTGTCATTGCAGAACCATTTGTTGAATTTTTGTTTTTTTGGTTTTTTATTTACTTTTTTTTTTTTTGGTGGGGAGTGGAAAGTGCATGGACTGGAAATCGAACCCAGGTCTCTTGCATGGCAGGAACTGCCACTGAACTACCCACACACCCCCTCAATTGCATTATATTTGTAATGAACTTTTCAACCAAACTTTCATTTTTGTAAAACAGTAGTTAACTGCAGCAACTTTAAGTCTTTCAACATCTACAGATCATTTGTATTCTGATGCTTCCCTGAAAATATTTGCAATTAGCTACAAGCCATAGTGCTTCATCTTTAACAAAAAGGACTGTCTCAGAGACCCATGGAAAGTTCTATACTAGATACTCTGGTTCTCAGGATTCTAATGACATTTCTTAATTAATTTTGAGACCATACCACAGGACTGAATCTGTACTCCAAAAATTCTATTGAAGGATTTCTGCAAAGTGCTCAAGAATTCTATTAAAGAAGCCAAAGTGTTCATGAGATTTCTAATGTAAGATAGAGCAGAACAAGGATTAATTACCTAGGACTGAATGAACTGACAGAGAATGATTATAGGTTTTATTTGGATTATTGCTGATGTTCTAATATTCCAGTTCTAGATACAAGATATACCTTACTCTTTTCCCTTATATTATCTGTCCTTAATTCATAAAACATTTCATTTTCTCTGTGATTAATCCCTCCAGACTTCAGAAACCTTTTGAATATTCTCATTTTTATGGTAATATAATCATTTGCATAGGGTCAATAAGAAGCTGTCATCCTTGTTAATAGGACATAATTGGAAACATTTATAACCAAGGTTTTGAATGGAATTTCATGTTTGACAATGATGCTCATTTAATCAGACATAACCCGAGACATCTAAGGAACTAAAGTTGACTTTATGGAGTCAATCCTTAAAAATTCTCTTGGAAAATTAGTCTGGTAGCTGGCTCTATGGTTCCCAGCCTTACAGGTGACTGAGGAATGTGACATTTTCTGGAAGATATCAGAACTGTATGATACTTTGATGACCCTGAGAAAGAGGAATTCATCCAAATCTATAGGTACTGAGGGTAAAACCTGGTTTCATGTTTTAGCTTGGATTCCTAACCTTGAGTGGCCTTTAAAAGTCTAATCTGATGCAGCAAAGGCAGTGCTAAGAGGGAAATTTATTGCGTTAAATGACTATATCAAAAAAGAAGAAAGAGCAAAAATAGAGAAATCAACTGTCCACTTGGAAGAATGAGAGAGAGAGAGAACAGAAAACTAACCCTAAAGCAAGCGAAAGGAAAGAAATAATGAAGATTAGAGCAGAAATAAATGAAATTGAGAACATGAAAACAATCGAGAAAATCAACAAAACCAGAAGTTGGTTCTATAAGAAAATCAATAAGATTGGTGGGCCCTTAGTGAGGTTGACAAAAAGAATAAGAGAGAGGATGTAAATAAATAAAATCAGAAATGGAAGAGGAGACATAACCATTTACCCCACAGAAATAAAGGAAATAATGAGAGGGTACTATGAACAACTTTATGTTGATAAACACAATAATGTATATGTAATGGACAACTTCCTAGAAAGGCATGAACAACCAGCATTGACTTGAGAAGAAATAGACGACCTCAATAAGCCAATCCAAGTGAAGAAACTGAGTCAGTCATTAAGAAGCTCCCCATAAAGAAAAGTCCAGGACCAGATGGCTTCCCATGTGAATTCTACCAAACATTCCAGAAAGAATTAGTACCAATCCTGCTCAAACGCTTCAAAAAAATTGAAGAGGAGGGAAAGCTACCTAACTCATTCTATGAAGCCAACATCACCCTCATACCAAAGCCAGACAAAGATGTCACAACAAAAGGAAAACTACAGACCAATCTCTCTTATGAATATAGATGCAAAAATCCTCAACAAAGTGCCTGCAAATAGAATCCAGCAGCACATTAAAAGAATTATGCACCATGACCAAGTAGGATTCATCCCAGGTATGCAAGGATGATTCAACACACACAAAAAAATCAATTAATGTACTACACCATATCAAGAAATCAAAGCAGAAAAACCACATGGTCATCTCAATTGATGCAGAAAAGGCATTTGACAAAATTCAACAATGTTTGCTGTTGAAAACAATTCAAAGGATAGGAATAGAAGGAACTTCCTCGACATGATAAAGGGAATATATGAAAAACCCATAGCTGACATCATCCTCAATGGGGAAAAACTGAAAACCTTCCCCATAAGATCAGGAACTTATCTTGGTGATGTCAACTATCACCATTGTTTTTCAACATTGTGTTGGAAGTTCTAGCAAGAGAAATTAAACAAGAAAAATAAATATAAGGCATCAAAATTGGAAACAAAGAAGTAAAACTCTCACTGTTTGCAGATGATATGAT
The DNA here is from genome assembly GCA_004026745.1 of Myrmecophaga tridactyla. Lineage (NCBI taxonomy): Eukaryota > Metazoa > Chordata > Mammalia > Pilosa > Myrmecophagidae > Myrmecophaga > Myrmecophaga tridactyla. Next base: position 85,786 of record PVIY010005511.1, read on the forward strand.
ACTATATGTCAAAAATCCCCAAAAATCCACAATGAAACTGATAGAGCTAATAAATGAGTATGGCAAAATGGCAGGTTACAAGATCAACACTCAAATATCTGTAGTGTTTCTATACACTAGAAATGAACAATCTGAGGGGGAAATCATGAAAAAAAATCCATTTACAATTGCAACCAGAAGAATAAAATATTTAGGAATAAATTTAACTAAATACACAAAAGGCCTATACAGAGAAAACTGTAAGAAATAACTAAAAGAAATCACAGAAGACCTAAATAAATGAAAGGGCATACCATGTTCATGGATCCGAAGACTAAATATAGTTAAGATGTCAATTCTACCTAACTTGATTTACAGATTCAATGCAATACCAATTAAAATCCCCAAAACTGACTTTTCAGAAATAGAAAAACCAATAACCAAATTTATCTGGAAGGGCAGGATGCCCCAAACAGCTAAAAGTATTCTGAGAAAGAAAAATGAAGTAGGATGTCTCACACTACCTGACTTTAAGGCATACTATGAAGTTACTGTGGTCAAAACAGCATCGTACAGGCATAAAGATAGATATACTGACCAATGGAATTGATTAGAATGTTCAAATATAGACCCTCTCATCTATGGACAATTGATTTTTGTTAAAGCAGTCATGCTAGCTCACCTGTGGCAGAACAGTCTCTTCAATAAATGGTGCCTAGAGAACTGGATATCCACATGCAAAAGAATGAAAGAGGATCCATATCTCATACCCTATACAAAAATTAACTCAAAATGTATCAAAGACCTAAACATTAGGTCTAAGACCATAAAACTTTTAGAAGAAAAAATACAGGGAAATACCTTATAAACCTTATAATAGGAGGCGGTTTCCTAGACGTTACACCCAAAACACAAGCATTGTAGAAATAAATAAATAAATGGGAGCTCCTCAAAATTAAACACTTTTCTGCATCAAAGGACTTCAAGAAAGTAAAAAGACAGCCTACACAATGGGAGACAATATTTGGAAACTATATATTAGATAAAGTTGTAGTAACCAGAATATATAAAGAGATTGTTCAACTCAACAACAAAAAGACAGCCAACCCAATTACAAAATGGGCAAAAGACTTGAACAGACACCTCTCAGAAGAGGAAACACAAATGGCCAAAGGCACATGAAAGATGCTCAACTTCCTTGGCTATTAGGGAAATGCAAATCAAAACCACAATGAGATATCATCTCACACCCATCAGAATGACCATTATCAATAAAATAGAAAATGACAAGTGCTGGAGAGGATGTGGAGAAAGAGGCACACTTATCCACTGTTGGTGGGAATGTCAAATGGTACCACCACTGTGGAAGGAAGTTTGGCGGTTCCTCAGGAAGCTAAGTATAGAATTGCCATATGACCCGGCAACACCATTGCTAGGCATCTCTTCAGAGGACATGAGGGCAAAGACACAAATGGACATTTGCACACCAACGTTTATAGCAGCATTATTTACAATTGCCAAGAGATGGAAACAACAAAAATGTCCATCAACAGATGAGAGGCTAAACAAGTGTGGTATATGCATAGGATGGAATATTATGCAGCTGTAAGACAGAATAAAGTAATGAAGTATGTAACAACATAGATGAACCTTAAGGACATTATGCTGAGTGAGATTAGCCAGAACAAAAGGACAAATACTATATGGTCTCACTCATATGAGCTAACATGAATGAATGAACTTGGATCCTTTCAGTTGAGAACAGAGGTCATCTGGAGATAGAAATAAGGTAGATATTGGGTAATTGGAACTGAAGGGATACAGATTGTACAACGGGACTGATTGTAAAACTTCAGAAATGAATAGCACAACACTACCTAACTGTAATACAATAATGTTAGAACACAGAATGAAGCTGAATGTGAGAATGATAGAGGGAGGAGGTCTGGCGACAAAAATGAAATCAGAAGGAAAGATATATAATAAAGACCGAGATGGAATAATCTAGGAATGCCTAGAGTGTATAATGATAGTGACTAAATGTACAAATTTAAAAATGTTTTGCATGAGGAAGAACAAAGTGATGTCAATAATACAGGGTGTTGAAAATAGATGGTAATTAATATTTTATGTGTGAGACTAAAGCAAAAACATATTTATTTGGTACAAAATTTATATTTTGACTAGTGTGTTTCTTAATATAACTTATGTGGACAGTTTAATTGAACACTATAATTACATGGAACCTTGAGTAGGGCATGAAATTTTGTAGGTTTGTCCAGAGTGATGCCTCAATAAATCCTAGAAGGATTTGAACAGTGAGTAGAGAAGTATTTGCAAAGTCCCCTTGGGAGAATGGTGAGAAAAGGGGAAAATTCAACTTCCCCAAGTGGAGAATTCTTGATATTCTCACAAGCAGTGGGGACAACCAAAGCAATAGGCTGAGCCCTCAAGCATGGGGTTTGTTCATATGAAACTTAACCCTGCAAAGGATAGGTGAAGCCTACTTAAAATTAGGCCTACAAATCACCCCCAAGAGAACCTCTTTTGTTGCTCAGCTGTGGCTTCTCTCTTTCAGCCAACATGACAAGCAAACTTACTGTTCTCCCCCTCTCTACATGGGACATGACTTGCAGGGGTGTGGACCTTCTTGTCAATGTGGGACAGAAATCCTAAAATGAACTGGGACTCAGCACAAAGGGATTGAGAAAACCTTCTCAACTGAAAGGGGGGAGAGAGAAATGAGACAAAATAAAGTGTGAATGGCTGAGAGATTCCAAACAGAGATTATCCTGGAGGTTATTCTTACACATTAAATAGATATCACCTTTTTAGTTAAGACATAACTGAGAGGCTGGAGGGAACTGCCTGAAAATGTAGAGCTGTGTTCCAGTAGCAATGTTTCTTGAAGATGATTGTATAATGATATAGCTTTTCCAATGTGACTGTATGATTCTGAAAACCTTGTGTCTGATGCTTCTTTTATCTACCTTATGGACAGATGAGTAAAACGTATGGATTAAAAGTAAATAAATAATAGACGGAACAAATGTTGAAATAAATTTAGTAGATTGAAGTGCTAGTGATCAATGAAAGGGAGAGTTAAGGGGTATGGAATGTATGAATTTTTTTTCTGTTTTCTTGTTATTTCTTTTTCTGAATTGATACAAATGTTCTAAGAAATTATCATCGTGATGAATATACAACTATGTGATGAAAGAAAAAGAATGTTCATATTGTATGTTGATTGGCCTTATTAATAAAAATTTAAAAAAACTCAAATCTGAGGTTCCTTATGTAAACTTACAACAAAGCAAATTTTATAAAGCCTTTATGTTAAATCATCATTCTTATTATACTTATGTAACATTCAGGCCAAATCTAATGAATTCAACCTTATTTTATGACCCAAAATCATCTTTCTTTGAAGCTATCTTTAAGCAAAGGAAGATGATTGAAGAGAAAAATGTGTTTCAGTGGAAAACTATTCCACACTCCTGTAGGCAATTAAATTGTGCTTCTGTTCACTGTCTGAGCTATTTTGAATCCAGTTTGTAAAACTGAAAACAACTGCATAGGTTTTGTTGCCTCTGTGTAAATTGGACTGGACCTTGTGATCTTGCATAGATTACTTACTGTAAATGACAGCCAGATAGCTAATTTAGGATCTGCACATCAAGCCTCAAGCTGTCCAAACTGGGGTAATAGACCAAATCCCTTGACTTAACGTAATGCAGAGCTCTACTCTTTCATGCATATCATCATACCTTCCCTAGGAACATATGACCTGGAGTTACCAGTTTTAAATATACTTAAGGTTATGAAACAGAGCTTTAACATCACCCTCAATACTTTTCTGGCCCTGTAGCCTGAAGTTGACCATTTAGTAGTAGAGGTCTTGTAAAACAAGCAGAGGCTGTAGTTACCTTGACTGCCCATGTAGAGTGTTGCTTTTAGGCTAGTAAATCTGGCATAGTGATAAATTTCCTAAATATTTTAAGGGACCAAGTTATGATTTATCATATCAGTCAGTTTAAAACATTTGAGACTTATTTCCTAACCAATCAACTCAGTAAATAACCCCACTCTAAGTATCTTAAATAAAACTGAACAACCTCCCAAAGAATCTCACTGTAATCAAGAAAGGAGACAAACTGAAAAAAAAGAAAAGGAAAAAAGGAAGAAAATGACTGACCAAGCCTACTCAAATATCCAACAAGAAATCAATGGGGTTTACTGGAGTATTTTGGCCATTTCTAATGACATAATTAGAAATTTGATCAAAAGGGGAAACTGTCATGTAAAATAAAATGGCCACTTTCATTGGACATTAACAGCAGGGACCCTTTTCCACGAAAAGATTTTCCAGAAGGAAAAATAGTAACCTGCAAGGAGTTTCTGAGAAAATGAAAGAATGGAATATGCCCTATAGAACTGCAGATAAGCAACACCTGGTAATTAAACAGTTATAGTCCAGTAGAGATAGCTTATCAGAATGGACAAGCATGTCATACTAATCAATATATATCTGCTCTCCACTTTGTAAGAACCCCCTATGTAAAGTGGAACTTCTGTTATCCAATAAGAACATTTTTTCATTTGCTTCCACATTTGTCATATGTCCATTTACTTTTTCCACCCAACCCCCCACCCCACTGGAACTCCTTTCCCCAGGCAGTTTTGGTGCTGCATGATTCATGAATCATAAACTACTCAAACTCATGTAAATAATACATTGTCTAATATTTTATTTTAACAAGTTGCTTGAAAAAAATATGCATTATCTGGAACAACTTATACTGAATTGTTTTCTGTATAATGGTATATTAAAGAAAGAGGTTTCATGACCAAATTAGTTGGGGAATCTTCAGGTTATTACAAACAGATTTATTTTCAGCAGGAATGCTCAGAATTTATATGGTAAATATTGCTTCACAGGCTTATTTCACTATGGAACACTTTTTTGTGTGTGTATAGAGTACCTCTTGGAATTTATTTTAAACATAACATCCTTGAAGAAACACTGAAAAAGAGCTGTCTCAAAAGGCAGTGAAAGTTCCCCCTGTAAGTGGGATTCTTTTTAAAAACTGATCCAACCATCAGTTGAGTGTTGGCTTAAGTAATCAAAATGTTTATTCCCACCCTGAGATTTGTGATACTTGATTACCTGGATCTAATAAATAGTGTCTAATTCCCTCTGACACCTGGCTCATGAGTGGATTCTGGTGAGGGAGACTTCTCTACAGAACTATCCCAGTAGAAGAGAGATGGGAAAAACAGTTATTCCAATGAGCATATGCTTCATAAGGGTTGGCTTTTCAACTATTTTAATGGTAAAATACTGGTAGGAGGGTTGTTTTGGTTTGCTAATGTTGCTGGAATCCAATATACAAGAAATAGGTTGGCTTTTATAAAGGGGATTTATTAAGTTACAAGTTTATAGTTCCAAGGTCATAAATATGTCCAAACTAAGGCATCCAGAGAGTAGATTCCTGGACTCTAAAGAAATACCAATGTCTGTCACATGGGAAGGCACATGGCTGGCATCTGCTGGCTCTTGTTTCTGGTTCCATAGCTTCTGGCTTCTGATTCCAGTTTCTTCCTCTCTAAGCCTCTGTGGGTCCACACTTAGATGCTCCCAAGCAAAACTCTGGGTTTCATCTCTTAGCATCTACCAGGGCTAGACATTTCTTCTCTTTAGGTTATGGCTATTTCTGTGCATCATTAGTAATTTCCTATCCTGATCTCCAAACGCCTGTATCTATCTTGCTTCTGAGCTTCTTCCCTCTCCATGAGTTCTCTTAAAGACTCCAGGAAACTAATTAAGAACCACCTTAAATGGGAAGAGTCACATATCTAGCTACTCAAAAGGTCCAACCCAAATGAAGTTGGAGGCATCACACTACCTGACTTTCAAGGCATATCATGAAACCACAGTGGTCAAAACAGCAACAGCATGGTACTGGCATAAAGATAAATATACTGACCAATGGAATTGAATAGAATGTTCAGATATAGACCCTCTCATCTATGGACAATTGATCTTTGATAAGGCAGTCAAGCCAATTCACCTGGGACAGAACAATCTCTTCAATAAATGGTGCCTAAAGAACTGGATATCCACATGCAAAAAAATGAAAGAGGATCCATATCTCACAGCCTATACAAAAATTAACTCAAAATGGATCCAAAGACCTAAACATTAGATCTAAGACCATAAAACTTTTAGAAGAAAATGCAGGGAAATATCTTATCAATCTTATAATAGGAGGTGGTTTCCTAGACCTTACATCCGAAGCATGAACATTGAAGAAAGGAATAAATAAATGGGAACTCCTCAAAATTAAACACTTTTGTGCATCAAAGATCTTCATCAAGAAAGTAAGAAGACAGCCTACACAATGGGAGACAATATTTGGAAATGATATATTAGATAAAGTTCTAGTATCCAGAATATATAAAGAGATTGTTCAACTCAACAACAAAAAGTCAGACAACTCAATCACAAAATGGGCAAAAGACATGAACAGACACTTATCAGAAGAGGAAATACAAATGGCCAAAAGGCACATGAAAAGATGCTCAACTTCTCTGGTTTTTAGGGAAATGCAAATCAAAACCACAATGAAATATCATCTCATACCCATCAGAATGGCCATTATCAATAAAACAGAAAACGACAGGTGCTGGAGAGGATGCGGAGAAAGAGGTACACTTATCCAATGTTGGTGGGAATGTCAAATGGTGCAACTGCTGTGGAAGACAGTGTGGTAGTTCCTCAGGAAGCTAAGTATAGAATGGCCATATGATCCAGCAATACCATTACTAGGTATCTACTCAGAGGACATGAGGGTAAGAACACAAATGGACATTTGCACACCAATGTTTATAGCAGGATTATTTACACTTGCCAAGAGATGGAAACAGCCAAAATGTCCATCAACAGAAGAGTGGCTAAGCAAGTTGTGGTATATACATATGATGGAATATTATACAGTGGTAAGACAGAATAAAGTCATGAAGCATGTAACAACATGGATGGACCTTAAGGACATTATGCCCAGTGAGATTAGCCAGAAACAAAAGGACAAATTCTATATGGTCTTACTGATATGAACTGACATTAGTGAATGAACTTGGAGAATTTCACTGGTAACAGAGACCATCAGGAGATAGAAGTAAGGTAGATATTGAGTAATTGGAGCTGAAGGGATATAGACTGTGCAACAGGACTGATTTAAAAAATTCAGAAATGGATAGCACAATACTACCTAACTGTAATACAATAATGTTAGAACACTGAATGAAGCTGAATGTGAGAATGATAGAGGGAGGAGGTCTGGGGACACAAATGAAATCAAAAGGAAAGATAGAAAATAAAGACTGAGATGATATAACCTAGGAATGCCTAGAGTGTATAAAGATAGTGACTAAATGTGTAAATTTTAAAATGTTTCTGCATAACGGAGAACAAAGGAATGTCAATAATGCAGGGTGTTGAAAATAGATGGTAATTAATATTTAAAACTTTAATGAATGTATGAGGCAAGCAAAAAATGTTTATTTGGTACAAAATTTATATTTTGACTAGTGCATTTCCTAATATAACTATGTGGACAGCTTAATCAAACACCATAGTACTTGGAACATTGTGTAGGGCATGAGATTTTGTAGGTTTGTCCAGAGTGATGCCCTGATAAATCCCAGAGTGATTTGATCAGTGAATAAAAATGTATTTGTAAAGTCCCCTTCAGGGAATGGTGAGAATGGGGGAAAATTCAACTTCCCAAGTTGAACTCTTGATATTTTCACAATCAGTGTCGACAATCAAAGCTATAGGCTGAGCCCCCAGTCTTGGGGTTTGTTTATATGAAACTTGGACCCACAAAGGATAAGTTAAGCCTACTTAAAATTAGACCTAAAAGTCACCCCCAATAGAACCTCTTTTGTTGCTCAGATGTGGCCTCTCTCTCTCCAGCCAACACAACAAGCAAACTCACCACCCTCCCCCTGTCTATGTGGGACATGACTCCCAGGGGTGTGGACCTTCCTGTCAATGTGGGACAGAAATCCTAGAATGAGCTGGGACTCAGCATCAAGGGATTGAGAAAAACATCTCGACCAACAGGGGGAAGAGTGAAATGAGACAGAATAAGTGTCAATGGCTGAGAGATGCCGAACAGAGTTGAGAGGTTATTGTGGAAGTTATTTTTATGCATTAAATAGAGATCACCTTTTTAGTTAAGGTGTAATGGAGAGGCTGGAGGGAACTGCCTGAAAATGTAGAGCTGTG